>JAQGAE010004422.1:0-12824 GCA_034696685.1 Julus scandinavius | reverse complement strand
ACCTGTCTTATTAAACCTGTAAATAAATATAATTTTATATTTAAAAACAATATTTTATTTCCATTGAATTTAAAATTAAAGAATTTGCGTATTTTATATTGTTTATAGGCATGTACATTCTTTCTGTGTTCGGCAAGTGTGCATCGACACTGAATTGCGTGCGTGGTTCGCCAGATGGCGTCCCACCTGGTAATCGGTACAGTAGAACGTGTCTAAATGCAAATGCTTGGGACAAGTGTGTTTGGGGCACAACCTGTACTCTGTAGATTTTACAGATTGTGTTTTGTAATTGGAAAGAAATACATAGAAACGGAAAATCCGAACACAATTCGGGCGACTAATTTCTTTCGAATATTTGGTGCACTGAAAATTGACCGTATCTACCAAAAGTAATCTCGATTTTGTTGAACATGCCGCATCATAAAGCCGTTCTTCCTGCTTACAATGTTGTCCAGAAATTAGTCCCCAAATTAAGGATTAAAATAAGGAATGATCATTTGCGTATGAGCCGACCTGAAGGACCTCTAGGACGTCTGAAGATGCTTAGTTATACGGTAACCGCTCTTGTTAAGCATGAAAGACTCGAGCTGTACTATCCTCGTGCAACTGAAACAAGAGGCTATGCTGAAAGGGTAAGCATACTACCAAATACCACGCCGGTGCTGCATAATTCTAGAAAACCTAACCTAAGTTTGCATTGATTAAGTAAACCTAACCTAAAGTAACCTGTTGCGATGGTTAAGTTATCGTATCGCACTCACGAACTTGGTGGACGCCATGCCATACATGTGGTATTCGGCGAGTACCGAATGGCTACTCTTGCAAATGAAAAACCTCTCTAAAAGCATAAAATGTGCTGGAACCCGTGTATAAATGATTAAACCTCCCTGAAGTAATAATGCCTATTTTTTATTGCCCACAATGATTTTGTAAGGGTAATCGCACATGTACTGTGAGACTCGTCCCACCTGGTAATTGGTACAGTAGAACGTGTCTAAATGCAAATGCTTGGGACATGTTTTTAGACAGGTTCATTTATATCCACGGGTTCCAAGCGGGACCAGAACATTTTATGCTTTTAGAGAGCTTATTCGTTTACATAGGATCAATTTACACAGGTTCTACTGTATTAGGCCTGTGCCACAGTTGCTCAACAAACAACAGCTAAAGTTTTGTCCCTAAAACTGCATTCTCAAGCTTATGCTAAATCTTGAGATGACACCCTACCACAGTTGCTGGGTCTCACATTTGGCTATCTTGAGCTCATCTTGGCAATTTTTCTACGTAGCTGTGTTACGCATATGGAACTTGAGATGCACAGCTCAAGCTTATGCGATTTGAGTAACTGTGGTATGGGGTTAGTATTTTTGTATTTGTATTTTGTATTGTTTTGTAATTTATAAAAGATATGAAGGGAGGAAGGAGCGGTCGTAGCCGATTTTTAGAGTAGGGGAGACCGGGGCACAGTGGAACGAAATACTATAATTTAATAAAAAAAATATTTAACTTTCATCATTTAAAAAGAATAACACAGTAATATACAAGCCTTCAGGATCTGTATACATTTTGTCATCATTTTAGAGCTACTAGTTTTGCTGTAAGAAATTAAAGTTGGTTGCACAGACTGTCCCAGTGTGCCCCTATATATGGTTGAACTGGGACATGGCATGTGGTTCAGTGGCACATGTGAAATTAAGAAAAATATTACTAGAAAAGGAGCATCACATTGGCTAATTGTATTTAATTCAGCATGCCAATTTAAACTCGGAATTTTAAATTGGCATGCTGAATTAACGATCAAAACGATTAAAATTAACCTTAATTACAGAAGCATTCATATTTTCACTGCTCACTCGTACATAATGTTAGTAATATACCAATTGCAATTTGACAAGTTTTCTCCATTTCATTTACCTGTAAACGACGATTTTCATGTTGTTCACATACTTTGTGTCAACTGTAAGTTATGATTAATGAGAAAATATGAAAATATTAGCCAAAAACACTGATTGAGGTATGCTGGAACATGCCCCAATGTACCCAGTAATGCTATAGTCCACTGTATCCCATATAATCAATTTGATTTGAATTGAGCCTTACAGCTGACCATATGGCTAATTAGTATAAACTTTAGTTTGAAATTGTAGCTGGATATTTACACTTCTCAATCGTATATTGCAGCATTACTTATGTTTTATAATTACACTTAGAATAAAAATCAAATTGTGAGTTGAATAATTACTATTTGGTAACAACAATTTTAACCTTAAATCTTCTGCAGACAGCTTCTTTGCAAATCAAAAGCATTGGATTGTTGATAAAACCCTATCATCTCCCTATCATAACATTTGCCTTGAAACAACTCTGGAAAACCATGGAAACCTCATGGTAGGCGTCCCAGGAATTGAACCCAGGTCTCAAGAATGAAAGGCTGATAGCGCTAGTGCCACAATCCCCCCTTATTTTTTAAGGAAATATCAGTATAGAAACTGACCAAGCTAGGAAGTTTAGTGGTAATGCTATCTGTCTGGCAATCGGTAGACCCAGGTTCGATTCTTGACCAAGTCGGCTACCCTGACTGGTTTTGCCGGTTTTCCACAGTTGTTTCTAGGCAAATGCTGGGGTAGTTCCTCTAAAAATCGGCTGCGACCGTGCTCCTTCCTCCCTTTCTTCTACTTTCTGGCTTGGCTTGTGTATATTAAAGGACTTTAGTATATTATAGACTTATGTGTGTATTATTGGGGTGTTTGTCACAAACATTGTTTAGGCCATACAGTGCACAACGGATATTTAGCCTCAACTCATTTTTGGCATTTATAACAATCACATAATGAATTACAGTACTTGAGTGTTGTTACTGTATTTAAGCAACAATAATCAAAAAAATTTACAAATTAGGAAAAATATAAAAACCCTCTATTTTTACACATGAGGGTCTTACAAAACTTTAGCCTCACCCCTCAAAAATATAAATTAATAATTCGTGTAGCCTCTGTGACTCAAAAATAGCAATCATTCAACAGGGCAATCATGCATGCAAGTTCTGTATATATTTCTGGTCTGGTTCATCCCAGGCTTTAACAATTGAATCTTTCAGTTCAGGTACACTGTTAAATTGCTTTCCATATGCGTAAACCCGTCTGGCAAGTTGCCCCCATGCATTTTCAATGTTTGTCAGATAAAGTGCAGGGCATGGAATAGGTTGATTTTTCTCTTTAAACCATTCACTGACGACTTTTGCCATGTGTATAACTGCACCATCCTGTTTAAAAGCCCATTTATTTCCTGCCATCCTCCGTCCTTCACGTAGTAAATGTTCGGAAAATAATTTTATGCATCTATCTGCATTCATCCACCCATTGTTCAACTCGATGCAGTTGTTACCTTTGAATCCAATGGCTGCCCATACCATTACAGATTCCCCACCCATTTGCCGTCATGACATGGTGATGTCAGGCTTGCATAGACCTTGGAAATAATAACCAAACCCTTCTGATCCACCTAAGTTAAATTTGTTCATCACTGAATGCAAATTTTTTCTATTCTTTTCCCATGCCACGTGATCATGGGTAAATTGCAATCAGGCATCTTTGTCTGGGTTGGAGCTTTGGCTTGTTTCATCTTGAGTCGCATTAGGTGTAGGGCACTTTGCAATGAAGCATAATATCGTGCTGAGGCTTGCTTTCACTCCTGCTTTGATCATAACACTTCTGGCAGTCAGTTGAGTTTGATGCCACACAATGGACATGGCGTTCATCACGAGAAGACATTTCTTTCTTCCAGTGCGAGGAGCCTTCCCATACTAGCCAGGATTATTAACGTAATTGTTAAGAACCTTTGCACTTCTATTTAATTGTTTCGCAATTTTTCGATTGGAGAGATTCAGTTGTTTAAAGATTTCAATCTGACCTTTTTCTTTCTCGGCCAGTTGTGTGCCTCTTTCCATGTTTAGTTTGATGAGACCTGTCACACAGTGACTTAACTAATACAGATGTTTTCTTATCAATCTGTAGTGAATAGTAATTACCACAGGATAAACCATTTTTTGACGACCAAGACTGAAATTTTGTCAGATCCTGTAAGTTAAAAAATTGAGTTTTTTTTGTAATTTTCCTAATTTTTTAAATTCTATTCTGTTATTGTTGTTTAAATAAAGTAACAACACTCAACTAACGTATTCGTTAACTTTAATTCATTATGGAATTTATAAATGCCAAAAATGAGGTGAGGCTAAACATCTGCCGTGCACTGTGTATGACCTTAGTTGTCCTTGGGCCTCAACTTTTATCAAACCAAGATTTTGCTATAGCCAGGCGATCAGGAGAAATGCAGCGGGCTTTGGTAAAAACAGGAGGGCCTGACGTGGTAATTGTGTTTGACCAGGCCATGAGACCGGTTGCGTCAGGGCTGCAAACTGGGACAGCAGCTCATTGTGCCATGTGGTGCATCGCACCATGCGAAGGCCAACAGTTTTGCTAGTAGTGAGCTATCCTACACTTAGCAAAGATGTTATGCTGTCAACCAGGAAGCATGCACGAAGCTTGATCAGCAAACCAAAATGCTGTACAAAATCTGCTATAGTCGGCTTGTCCACATCTGCGATGAGAAATTCCCAGCGAAACTCCCGTTGAAGTCCCACATTGATTGCTTGGATTTTGAGTCGGCCTTTGCTTCTAAACGCCAAACGCTGTGACAGGCTGGCTAGCAGTGCAATAGCATTGGTTGTTGCCTCTGTGAATAATGATGTCAATTGGATGGGGGCGGCTTCCATGCCGGGATGGCAACAGACTTCTGGTGGACGACAGAGAAGGGAATGGATGTATAATAAACTGTCTGCTATTGGCATCAGGGCTTCGAAGGAATAGTCGTGGAATGGAACGAAATCTAGGGTGGTGGAGTTTGACAGCCTCTGTATCCACAATTTGCGTAGGGCTTGGTCAGAAAAACTTACTGTGGATGCCATGGAATGTAGCGCTGTCAGGAACACCGAAGGCTTGTTGTCTCCGATCTCCATACAGGAGATAACGTGATTGAATCGGGCGAAGTCAGACTCCCGGTAGCGCAACATAAGTCGTTCTTTCAGTGCAATATTGCTGCCATGAGTAGGTAAAGCGCCGATTAAGTCTTACATCCCCTCGGCGATATTTGCATCAAGGTCTTAAACTGCAGATGATGTTGGTGCTGCGGGTGGGGTGCATGTTGAAAACTGCAAGTTTCACGACAAACGTAGTTTTTGAAGTCCTCTATTCTGTTTTTCAGTTCCACTATGGCTGAGATAATTGGGGCAAGGAATCGGGAGGACTAGCTTGTAATGGTTATTTTTTTTGCCTGGATATAACTTCATTGTTGCTTCAATGCTGTTAAGCTTGGCCTGGATGGCGACTATTCCTGCAAATACAGCAACTTGAGGATCTGAAAAAGAGTTCGTTTGCAGTGATAGCGAGTGGCAGGGGTTGTGGGGGAATTGTTCTTGGAGTCTTCGGAAGAGGACGAGGAAGTTGTATGCCAATCCTTTCTTGAGTTCCACTATTACCGGTGATACGCGTGCATCGATGGTGTGTTCGATTTGCGATTGTTGGGGTAACTGGGTGGTCAGATTTAAAGAATTAAATAGTTTCAGCTCAGTGGCCACATTAGAAGGGGAGGAAGGCAGCCTGTCATCCTGCTCGTTGAGGGCTTACGATGAGATTCAGAGGGGCCAGGATTAGCCTCAATTCCACCAACCAGTAATGAAGATGTGAGAAGTTTAAGGGTCGTGACTTACTAATGTTAGCTTGGACAGTGTATGTATGATTTAAATGTTGTTGGGGTTGTAATTAAGAAAGGGTGTGAAGCACCGATTTGGCATGTGTTTCAGCGGGCTGAATAAATGGATGGATACCATAAGCATTAGATTTTTAAGGCGGTGATCATTTGCACTCGCCATAGTTACCATTATCATAAACACAATTTGATTGAAAGTGCAGGAGTTGCTGGCTTTTGTAGGGAATTTTGAATTGTTTTTTGAGTGCCCTTGCTCATCTTTTTTGAGGTAGTGGCTATGGCGGGCTATTGTTCTTACCTCCTGTGCACAGGAGGAATGGGACAATATTGAGAGTAATTTAATTTTAATTATTTTTTCTTATTTTAATAATAACAAAATATTTTAAACACTGTAATTCACGATAGTATAAAGTAAATTTTTGAATAATTTTGTGGTAATCTTCCCTGTTTTAAAGTAAGTTAAAATAGTTACAGACGATTTGATACAAATAGTTACAACAAAAATGCTGCCTATAGCACTCTGAATTTGCATTATGTGCATCCTAATTTGCTTGTATGTGATTAGTATTGTGCTTGTCTGGGGTATTAATAATCTTGTTTTCTATGTCGTTTATATATATATATATATAATTTTTGCCATTTCAGCTTATCACAGATGCTATTCGCTATGGTGATTGTCATCGTCCCACCATGGATATGGTCGACTTTTGGCTGGCGGTATGATAAATCACTTTTTTGCAAAAACTAAACTGAGGGATACTGTAAACTATGTATTGCTTATGTTATTTGTGGTCATCATATCACCTTTGTATATCGTTAGTGCATCAAGCGAAAAAGGTTACCTTTACAAAGGTTTATTCATTACAATATTTACCTAGAAAGCATCAGTCTGATCATGACCTTCTCTATACTAACAGACCCGTCCAGATGGCGTGAAAATCATGTCACTGGTTGTGTGAGGGTGGGTGAATATCTGTGTTTGTTGGTGCTGCATACCCCGTTCATGATCTGCTGTATCAATGCAACAATGTTATAAATAGTTAGTGTTCAACTTAATTGATGGGACACAAGTAAAATTTCACAAATTGACAAAATAAAAACACTTAGCAACTTTAAATTTGTTTTAATGCCATTTTAATTGAACAAATAATGGCAATTACTTAATTAAAATTACTTACATTGAGTAATTTCATAATAAAATAATAGAAAATGGAAAACAACATCCAACATCCAAAATATACATGTAAAATATTGTATTTGACTAACTATTAACTTGTAGGACCACCATTATGTTTGGTGACTTCTGCCAATCTTCTTGGCATGGAATCCACTTGTCATTTTATCTCTTGAGTAGAATTTTTGCCATTCTTCCAATATCACTCTTTTGAGGTCTTATGATGGATTGCACATGATTAAGTGTGCATGAGATTGCCGAATTTATTGGAATAAGTCGATCGACTATTCAAAATATAGTAGAAACGTTTTACAACAGTAACCGAGTTAACAATTAATCTAGAAGTGGTCCCAAACGAAAGATTGGCAAAATTCACTAAGGATAGCCAAAAGTTTTATTTTTCAATGTAACCTCTAAAATATTGTTGTGACATAGCAGCATATCGATAAACGTTTGAGTTCAAAGAAATTATTAGTCTAAGCACTTTTTCAGTCATACGCGTACCTTAAATTAACGTTAAAGTACGCCCAGACCAAGCAATAATTGGCGGAAATATGTATCCAGTGAATTGGAAATATAATTTCCGCACGGTGTTGGTACATGTAAACTACAATGCTGTCCGTCCAAACTTAATTTGCCGTTTTTGCAGATTTTCAGTCTGCTTAAAAATGTATGTCTGCTAAACATGTTAACTTTCTTTTGCCAATCACTCTGTACAGTGTACAACAAAGTATTGGCACACCCAAGAAAACTGCCATATTTCTTAAATAAATCAACAAATTGATTCAAACAAGGTTTCAGAATATCACTGGAACATGTATTTATATGTATGCAAAAAAGAAATTCAAAACAATTTACGAATGAATGGCCAAAAAATAAAATGTGAAATTTCAATGACAAAAAGGTATTGGCATACTTCGTGATATTGGATGGTTGTATGAATAGTGTGACCTTTAACAGTTTAAATAGTAATTTACTGTTTGTTATTGTTAACATGTTTTTTCATACACAATTTTAGGTATAAATTACAGCAGGCATTACCGTTATTTAGTTGCAAAATTGCTCCCAAAACACGGGAAGTATCCATTGAGTGAGTACCCTTTGTAAAACTGGTAAAAGTTATCGGGAAATTGCAAAATAGTGAAAATTAGTTTCTCTACTGTCCGGAACATTATTAAACATTTTGATGACACAGGGAGTGTGGCTAACAGAGCCAGGACAGGCCGCTTAAGTAAGTTGACTTTCAGGAGCAAGAGAGAGGTGGTCTCTGGGAACAAACTTGCCAAACAACTTGCAGGAGAAAATAACATGTATGTGACACCTCAAATGATTTGAAACGTCCTCCACAGTGCAGGATTAAATGCTAGAAGGCCAAGAAGAAAGCCTTACATCAGTGCAGTAAATTAGAAGAAACGAAAGGAGTTTGCTACGGCTTACCGAAATAAGCCAGTGGAATTTTGGAAGACTGTTTTGTACTCAGATGAGAGCAAGTTTAAGGTGTTTAGTCCACCATATTTTATTAGAATTTGGCGATAAAACAACACTGCATATGATCCAAACATGTGCGTCTTACTGTCAAACATGGTGGTGGGAATGTCACGGTTTGAGGATTCATGAGCTACAGTGGAGTGGGAAATTTTTGCATTCATCGATGACACCATGACAGCAAGGATGTATGTCGATCTGTTGCATGATAATTTACTCGACAGTTCAAGAAAACTTGTTCTGGAAAACACATTCCACTTTAAACAGGATAACGACCCAAAACACACTGCAAAGGTGACTAAAGAATGGCTCCTCTACAACGCCCGAAGGAGGCTCATCATTCTTCTACAATCCCCTGATCTTAATCCGATAGAACATTTGTGGTCTTTTCTGGACCAGGAAATATGAAAAACAAACATCACCAGTAAAAATCACATGAAGCTTGTGCTCCAGGGAAAATGGGTAAAGATGGGTACCGAATACACTGAAAAATTAGTGGAATCCATGCCACGTCGACTGGAAGCTGTGATTAAAGCCAAAGGACTTCATACAAAGTGTTAATTTGTAATATTTTGTTGTTTGGGGCCATCATTTTGTAAATTCACGAAGTGTACCAATACTTTTTTGTCATTGAAATTTTACATTTTATTTTTTTGCCATTCATTCGTATATTGTTTTGAATCTCTTTTTTGCATACATGTAAATACATGTTCCAGTGATATTCTGAAACCTTGTTTGAATCAATTTGTTGATTTATTTAGGAAATATAGCAATTTTCTTGGGTGTGCCAATACTTGTTTTGTACACTGTATGTAATCACTAGCACCCACAGTCCGAGTTATGTAATATTTTAATACCTTCTCTATTGCTAACGTTAATTTATCTGTGCATCAGTTACATTGTTTTTAAATATTTAAATGTCCCCTATCATTAAATAAAATGCGCGCATAAATACCTGAAATATGATTTTTTAATTCCTTCCTCGTTCAATCGACCTCGTTAACTCAAAATCGCTATAGTAGTCAATTAAACACGCGTAATTCACGCTCGTAGTTATTGACGCATGCAACTCGTACATGTCGTCTGTTTTTTGTGTTCATGTTTTACACTTAAAATGGAAACAAGGCCGTATATATGGGGGGGAGTCATGGGGATAGATCCCCTCCCCCCTTTCGAAATCCAAGAAATTTTACAAATTTCAACCTGAATTGGCAAAATATAAAAGGGAAATGGCACTTTTATATGGTAATAACGCGGTTTTTGTAAGGTAAAAACCAGCACCATAGTGGACCGTATCCTCTAACCCCCTCCATCCCCTTTGCCCCTATTCCGCCGAAATGTGATGACATTTATGGCCTTAAATGGAAAACAGACACACAAACGTTCTTTGAAGTTTTGCGGCCGGACTCTCGAATAAAGGCCCCTACACATTTGAACGTTTTTCTTATGTTATGCTATGTTATTTTTACGTCACTAGCAGACGACTTCGACACACAAAAGGCAACATAACAGAATAGAAACAGTTTCTATTCCGGCCAATGGAAAAAGAGGAAAAAAGCAGACGGTATATTTTTCCAACCAATCTGGAAGAAAGATGAAATTAATTAAACAGCGTCGTGTAACTTTCATTACTTCTTCTAGGCTTCTAATTTACACTTGGTACACAAGTAGAGAAAAATAAAATTTTATACAAAACGTACCTCATATGGCAGACGCAGCAAGAATGCAGAGAAATATCTTGAAATAGGCGGCGCTGCAAGCTTATGTCAGAAAAAAGTCAACATAGAAATGTGTAGGGTGTTTCCGTAACATAGCATAGCATAGCGAAACATAGGCAACATAACGTAACGAAACGTTCAAATGTGTAGGGGCCTTAAAATAGCAGAATAAATTACCGAATGTAGCATAAATCCATGGGTGGCGCTGAAAATCGCGGCCTTTTTTAGCCTGAGGCGCCTGAAGAAAGATGCCACATAACACATCCCCTAATGCCCCACACACACTTGCACGCCATCTGGCAAGCAACGCACGCAATTCAGTGTCGATGCACACTTGCCGAACACAGAAAGAATGTGCGTACCTATAAACAATGTAAAATACGCAAATTGTTCAATTTTTAAATTCAATTGAAATAAAATATTGTTTTTAAATGTAAAATTATATTATTCACAAAAATATTTAGACAGGTACACCTTGGGGTAATAGTCACAAACGATAAGTGCTGCATGCACATAGGCTTACATGTACACGAACGCAATAATGTGGGCCATTATTCTGTCATTTGCTTTGGCAATGTGAAAATGCATGCAAGGACATAAATTTATGTTATACTTGTAAATATTATCATTTATTATCATTTATTAATATTATCAATATTATCATACCTTCATTTTATGTTTTCGATGATATATTGCCGTTTTTGTGGCCTACTGTCGCCATTTTATGAGTGCCGCCATTTTTTTCGTTTGGAATGTGCGTTGTATGTTTGGTAGACCAAAAAAAAATGCAGATGATGTTGACTCGAAACGCACGTAAGTACAAACCCATGTGGTTTCCTGTGCGCATGCGCGTATCAATTTTTGTGTGTTTTCGCCTGCAACGCACGAAAGTGCTGCAAGTGTGTCTGAGTCATAAGTCCCAATATAAGTCTAGAATAAATTATTTCAAATGATTCTAGGCCCCTAAAAAGTAAAAAGGGGGTCTGGAGAGGGGTATTTCACCTACTGCAGTAAAAAAGATCAAGTACATAGTGCCCAGATAACGGGCTCCCTAAGGGGCATGAAGGAAAGGGGCGAAGCCTGTTCACTTTCTAAGTCCCGACCTCTTTTCGGGTTTTTTCGAATTCAAGATGGCGGCCACTTTATTGCACCCTGGAAGCATATCAGAGGGTGAAGGGAGGCTTTCCTATTAACCCTTTCTTTACTAGATGCCGATCACATTTTAATTAAAAGTGTTCCAATTTTATTTTAATATTAAAGGGGGTTATGACGTCAGCCAATTGGCAAAGCCAGGTATATTATTAAATGTGTAAAAAAATCCAGACATGAGCCAGTCTTGAACTGCAGACCATAGGCAAGGGAAACATTGTGGTATATTACTATATAAAATTGTGGTATATTACCACAGAGCCATTGGGTACAAGTAAAAATATATTTCAAATGAAGACTTAGTGAATGGAGGTAGAGGGGGTTTATGACGAAAAGGTATAGAAGGGACAAGTAGGTTTCGGAAAGGAAATTCAAATTGCGGGGTTTATGACAAGAAGGTATAGAAGGGACAAATAGGTTTGGGAAGGGAAATTCATATTGCGGGGTGTATGACCAGAAGGTAGAAGGGGCAAGTAGGTTATGAAGAAAAATTCAAATGACAAGAAAATAGAAGAGACAAGTAGGTTTTGGAGGGAAATTCAAATCCTGAAAACTCAAAAACGCTATAAAACAGTGAAATTTGATCTGCCTTAGGGCATTAAAGTGGTGCTTTATACCGACAGCGCCATCTATGGTAAATTGTAATGATTTTCAAGTATTTCGAGGGAAATTCAAACTTAAAACCCCTCAAATGTTACAACATAGCCCAAAAACAAGGTCCTAAAACAACAAAATGCGAATAAACTTGATCAGACGTAGGGCAATTAAGTTGTGTTGTATACCAACATCGGTAACAATGCCATCTATGTTAGAATGTTGTAATTTTCATTGTTTTCAAAGTATTTTGTAGGAAAATAAACATTTTAAAACACAAAAATGTTATAAAAATGCCCTAAAAACACAAATGGTACCAAATAATCCTAAAACAACAACAAAATACGAATAAACCTGAGCTGTCTAATGGACATTAAAGTGGTGTTGTTACTGAGGCCGCACAAAAGCGCTGATCAGGGGATCAGCAAATTCGCGCCTATGGTACATCACAGACATTCTTGTGTATTCACCGTGATATTCTTAAATGAAAAAAATAATTTTTTCTAATAAAGGTGCAGTTTTTAAGTTAAAAACATAATATTTGGATATAGAATAGTGAATTTTCATTAAGTGTTTTGCGACAGCAGAAATGTAATTTTGGCATTTATCGTACTATTTCTCTAAGACAAAAATTATTTTTACAATTAAAGTGTAATTTTTAAGTAACAAGCATAATAATGGTTTGAATAGCCCTCCAATTTGCAGAAATTTTCTTAGTCAAAATACAAAAGAGATTTGCACTTATACATTAAGTGTGATTTTTTAAATAAAATATTTTTTGTTTAGTAATAATGAGCTATTTTTCGAGGTGAACTTTAGCATTAAGCACGATTTGTGAATAAAAATAATTTTGTGGTGTATAAGGATGGATTTTTCTGTTTTAGAAATGCAACTTTTCTGTATTAAAGTGTGAGTTTTACCAATCTTTGAGAATTAATTTT
>JAQGAE010004421.1:0-12824 GCA_034696685.1 Julus scandinavius | reverse complement strand
GGACATCGTCCGTTAATGAAACGCCTGGCGGATGAGATAGGGATTATAGGTTAAGGGGTTCGTGGAGCTTGTACTTGAAATTGTTTAATAGATAAGGTAAACTTTTGTCGAATGGTTACATTGTTCAAATTCAGCACGTTTTTCAAAATTTTATTTCAAAAATAATGGTTAAGTGGGATTCTACTGTAATAATAATAATAATAATAATAATGGATAAAATGTGCAAATAATTCATCTCTAGATTGCACATATATTACATGTACTATAGAGCCAATTATTTAAATTTACTTGTCTGTAATGTTTATTAGTTAATGCAAAAAGTATGAGAAACCATTTTGAGTTATTAATATATTAACACATCTTTTCTTGAAAAGCAAACAAGAATATTTACTGAATTTTAACTAGAGTAAACTTTGGTACAAAATAGTTGGATGCTAAGACGAACCAATTGATTCATATTTACTAAAAAATCAGTTTGAAAATGTATCATTTTTTAAATCATCAGTTTCTAGTCAAAAATGATATTTCTTTTTTAAAAACAAATCAAACATAACAAGATCACATCGAAAAGCAGCATGTTTTTCTCCGCATATATCGTTATAGATAAAACAGCTCACATACAAAAATGATAAAATTATTAAATTCTTACCTTGTT
Organism: Julus scandinavius; assembly: GCA_034696685.1. Taxonomy (NCBI): domain Eukaryota; kingdom Metazoa; phylum Arthropoda; class Diplopoda; order Julida; family Julidae; genus Julus; species Julus scandinavius. The sequence continues at coordinate 12,169 of JAQGAE010004421.1, read as the reverse complement.
ATTTGTCCTTTAAATACCTTTGCTGCAAAACTATACTCTTCCAAGCTAAGTTCAAAGTGGTTTGTGAAGATATTCTTCCGGAAGATTCCCTTTTATACACCGGTAGTGCTTGGCAGAATACAAGATATTTCTGTTATTTATGAACCCAGAAATGGGGAAAAAAAAGGTAAAACATCTTCTAACCCCTCATAATACCTTGTTTCCAGCCAATGCTATTTTGCACTCCAAGCGGCCAGCAAATCAACATTTTCTTTTTAATCATCCACGGTGACCACTTTCTTGAGCGGTCAGTGACATTGAACCTGAATAAATTCAAATTGCTTTTCTCGCTTGAAAATTTAAATTCCAAAGGTGTATTTTTTTACTGCTGTGTGGGAGTAAGAGAGGTTAGGTGAACAATAAAAAAAAATAAAAAAATAGGTACAACAATCGAAAAATATAAGGAAATAGGAACTAATAATTGTTCATTTCACATTTTGATTGTGTGTTCGATACGCTTGAAAATAACTGAGATTGGGGTAAAAAAATATTTAATGGCATTAATAATGATTACAACAATAATTAAGCGCTAAACCAGAATTGATCGGTTAGTCATTTTTTCAGTATTTGGTGGTTATCCAAGTGCTCTATCTGAAACCAATTATTTATAATTGGTTGAATAGGCGTATTAAAAGTACAGGGTGTACTCACCTGCAATTAGTCTACATCACAATCTTGTGATGATTCAATCTGGTTACTAAATTTGCTACACTTTTTTCTATAACATAAATGTATAGATTTTCCACTCTATACAGTGATTTGAACATAGACGAAATTAATCTATAGTTGCTAAAGGTCCTATTACAGCAATGTGGGCACGAATATCATATTGTAGTTAGCTGCCCATGTATGTACTTGCACAGTAATGAAGTTCAAGGGCCTGTTATTTATTTTTGATAACATGGGTTACCAGCCGCAATGTAATTATTGTTGATTATAAGCTACGATACAACTTTTTCGAGCTTATTTTTTGCATGTGTGGATACCATGTACGTTTATTACAAAGGAAGGTTAATGAGCAATGCAATTGCCAGCATGTAATTATAATGGCAAAATGTGAAGTGGCAATTTAGTATTGATTTTATTTCACCAACACTGTATTTCGTAAATGATTGGCTTATAGTTTGTCGCGTTATGAACTGAAAGACTCATCGATATTAGTCCACCATTTTACATTTTAAGTATGCACCTATTAAATTAACCCATTCAAAAATGCATGTTTTGGAATTTGAAAATGGCGCTACAAAAAGATGCTCTTAAACCTGAGTAGATGGCGCCACTGATGTATTGCGTGCGATCGGGTCACGCCATGGCGGCAAAATATGATATCAATGAAACGGTTTTTTAAAATTTTTTTTAAAATATCATACGTTATGCACACACGAAACTTTATTTGAAACCATTAAAGTTAAAAAAGATACCAGTATTTTATGCTGCAATTAGTTTTATTGAAATCCTGCTGAAATATGAATTTCGATTTTGCTTTTCATCGACTCAGTATCCGTCACTACAATTTTAGGGACCAAAATCAAAATTTACTTTTGGGCTCCATTATGGGTGTTTCACGGATGTTAGACGTTACACAGCCGCTGCTGAGCTTACAGCCAATAACAAAAACATAAACGTAGTTACACGCCCCGGAAATTTTCTTGTCACTCCGCCTCCCCCGACGATCACAACTTGACCAAACCACGCCTTTTCCCCTTAGGGCAGTCATTTTGTCACCCACCTTAGGGATTACGTCAAAACACAAATGTATACCTGGATCTATGGATCCATCTGGAAGGTCACTAAGCATTGATTGCTTTTGCTATATGGGTAAGCCACTACGTCGATTCGTTTGCTGAAAATTTGACATAAATTCTCTGACAGTTTTCAATATTTTTATGTTTCAGCAGTTAGAATTCCGATGGACAAAAATGGATTTTGTTTCAACTTTTCTAATAACATGAAATCCTTTAAAACCAAGCCATGTCATCACAGCTTCTTTGTTACAAAAAAACATTTCGTAAGAATTGAGGCGATATTTTTACTTTAGGCATTAATTTGTTGAATTTGATGTAAGATTTGACCAGACTCCAAGCACCATGACTTCTGGCTGGCTCCATTTCATAACTCAACTAGAATTTGCGAACCAGCTCCAAATATCTTTAAATGGGAATGCGCAATGAAATTTGGTTTTTTAACTTACTAATTATTAATTTTGTTCTTTAATTCAAGAAAATTTTAGATAGTGTAACATATTCCTAATGAAAGGAATTTACCTGTTGACAATTTTTTAAATGCAGCTCCAAGAGCATCTTCTTCCTTTAAGGCACCAGTCTTAAACATAACAACAAGACAGCATAACAAATGCCATTTCATGACCTTATAGAAAAATAATATGCAAATAGTTCGGAGGGCACAACGCGATCGCCACCTAGCGTGAGTGCAATAATGCACGGGCTCAAAAATTACTCAATTAAGTAAAGGTACTCAAACCCCATGATTCTGAACCATATTTTCAACTTCCCAAATGTGATGACATATACGACCTTGATCCATTCACAATGTCTTTGTTACCTTTTTTGATTTTTCGATATTAACTATTTCGGTTTGGTGCTACAATTCCCAATGGAGTTTTAAAGTCTGGGATCGATATGATTGGTCGGTGGACGTAATTCTGGGTTGTGCATATTTAATAAAGGTATATGACGGCGAAATAAAGCCAACAAATCTCTCGGTTATTGATTTTTGTATTGGTCAGTGAAACTGTAACCTTGGCCATCAATAATTGCAGTTTCTCCGCTCTGTATAATCTGAACACGAATACAAATAGTAAAAAACAGCTCGTTTCAGCCCACTTTGGATCCGTGTGCACGCTTAGAAGTGGACAAACGTGAATGGTTTTGTATCGATTGAGTGGTCACTTTATGTTGGCGTTGCTCTGGAAACGGCCATCACAACAACCTTCTTGTTGTTGTGATTGTGGTTGCGTGGAGTTCCTCTGCAAAACATAAGAGCAACGAGTGTGCCCACTGGTCGACTACCAAAATTGAAACATTCACATTCTTGGATATTTTGGTAAGCAAATTAAACACTCAGATTTACAATTGAATAGGTGAGTTTTTAATGCAATTTTATAATTTTTTTTGGGATCAATAGACCATACTGTAAACGGCATTAGAAGTATCAAAACGTAATTTAATGTACCATATTGTTAATGATTTTAAAAATTACTGAAAAATTGATTTTTTTAACATTTTAATTCGGAGCTATTTATTTTTTATCTTTCCAAATCTCAGTTCATCAAATTAATGGACAAATTTCAGACTTATTTAACATTTAATTGGAAATATATTCGAATTTTTGAGTGTAATTTAGACACAATGATGCCACTGAGTTTATATCTCGTTCCTTTTCATTAGCATCATCTTGAGAAGTTCGCAATGGAAAAGTTTGGAATTGGGGAAATGGTCTTAAGGAAACATATGGCTCAAAACACCCCACAATGGCACTTTACAAAAACATTGTTTGTAACGTTTTTGTTTCTGTGCCAATTTGAATGGGCGTTAAGTCAAACTATGCCTGGTAAGTGTTAAACGATGATAATTTTTGCTGTTTTGAATGATGACCTCTGACCCCATACCTGATTATAGAAAAAATAAAACTTATTTTAAACTCATAAAACAGATTAAACAAATAAAACCGATTAACTCTTATTATTCGAAAATTGTCTAAAAAAAATAAGTGTAAAATTGGCAATAAGGCACATTAAAACTTACATTTCTTTATTATTTATTTTTTACAATTAGGCGCATGCATTCGTAATTTCTTCTGGATAATTATGGCTATAATTTAACGCATCTATAGGTTATTTATTTTGCCTAATGCAATTTTGCCATATTCGAATTACACGCTTACGTTTAATGCAGTCAACAGAGGCTGTCATTAATTGTGCTTAAAATATACAATGTCATGTTAGATTGTTTAGAATGAAAGAACACACTAATTATTCTTTACTATCCAGCAGATTGTGGCAAACTCATGATTCGTAAATCTATGAGCTAGAAAAATTAATTCATCATGTTTTATTTCTAGCAGCATTTCTTGACACAAGTGCCACTAGAGATATGAACTCTAATACGACAGCAGGTACCAAGATACCAGTACTGAATTCGGAGAGCAAAGAATCCAGTGAAGGTACAACACCTGCTAAAACCGCAGCAACATTGCTGGCAGCCTCTTCTGGAAGCGTGTCTTTATCAGTCGGCCCTACAGGAGCTACACTAAAAGCAAGTACATCCGCTGAGAGCGCAGAATCTACAAGTAGCAGCGAAGCTGGGTCATCCTCCAAAAATCCATTGGTCTCAGTACAGGCTGGGGCATCTGGAGTCAGCCTTGCGATATCAACCGGTGGGGATAGCAAAGAACAGACACCAACTGATACTGCCAATACCACTGCTAACATAGCAGCAACAACTGGTAACCCCTCTTTGGCAGCAACTAGTAGCAGTTCAGCAAATAACAACAGCAGTTCAGCAACAGTAAACAGCAGTTCAGCAACAGTAAACAGCAGTTCAGCAACAACAAACAGCAGTTCCGCAACAGTAAACAGCAGTTCAGCAACATCAAACAGCAGTTCAGCCACAACAAACAGCAGTTTTGCAGCAGCAAACAGCAGCAGTTCAGCAACAGCAAACAGCAGTACAGCAACTCCCAATGGCAGTTCGACAGCTGTTAATGGCAATTCGGCAACAAACAACAGCAATTCAGTCAGCAGTACAACTGCTGGTGGAACTGGCTCTAGAGACTCATCAACAACAGCTTCACTTGCGCATAATTCTGATGCTACCACTAACCCTGGAGCAGCAGCGACTACGACTAAGTCTTCGGCAACTGGCACTGTCAGCAACAGTGCTACATCCAGCAGTGGAACAACCAACAGCAACTCCTTAAGTGCTACTGCAGCAGCTACTAGCAGTGGTGCAACTTCGAATGCAATCACAGCCGGCAGTACAACTACCCCTGCACATGGCAGCAGCACATCTGGCAACTTAACAACAGCTGGTATGGGTCAAGGTAACGGTACTTCTGGAAACGCTACAAGTGGAACAGCTGTGGGATCAAGCAGCAATGCTACTTCTGGAACTACGACTGCCAATGGAAATGCAACAAGCGGTTCCAATGCGACAACTGGAGGTGGCAGCACTGGCAATAGTACTAATGCCAACGCAGTCAACAAAACCAATTCAACAACTGTAGGAACAAGCAATAGCAACAGTACTGCTAGTGGCAATGGTACTTCTGGCTCATCGGCCAATGGCACCACTGGTGGCAATGCAACGATGGTAAATGGAAATTCCACGACGAGTAATGGTACCTCTTTGGGACTGAGTATGGGCAACAGCACTTCAGGAAACGTTACGGCCAGTACCAACTCCACAAGTCATAAAGGCAATTCAACGAATTCTGGCGGCGATGATGATTATGGTGGTGATGATGGAAATGATGGCGCCCCCATCGTCCCAGCAGCAGATGCCTCATCCCCAAATTATATGTTGCTAGTCACTGTTCCATCAGCAGCTGGCATATTCCTGTTCATTGGCCTGTGTCTTTGTGCCACTAGGAACAACGGTTGTCTTTGCAAGATATGTTCTGGAAATTCGCCCAAGTCGATGCCGTAACTGACCTTGTAATCAATAGTTTGAATTGGCTAACACTGATGGAACCAGGAACCTACCCTCCTGCCAAAAAAAACTCCTGTAAAGGGTACTGTTTTTCCTGATAATCCTCTTCCAGGTTCCATCAGAGCCATACGATTATTATTAGACCTCTTACAAAATCCCAGAGCAATAGGGCAGATCTTAACATTTATTATTGTAACCTAGTAATAGGTTTTTGACAACAGGGTAACACTTTTCAAAAATGCCCATAGCTATCTAAATTTGAGCAAGTTTTCCTATGAAAGTATATTGTCAAATTGAATGGAACAAATTGAACAATCATGTATGAAATCACATTTTGTATTTAAAAAAATTAGGACGTACAGTAATGTTCATACAGTACTGTGTTCATAGGAATGCACTTGCCATACAAAATGTATTAACCATTGCTGGATTATAAATTAAATTTAAAATTACAACACTTTTTAAATGGATTGTGAAAGACTAACTCGAGGAACTTAATGAAATATTTTATAAGCAATTGTAAAAGAAGTTTTATTCGCTAGAAAAGTGATGCACTTTCGGGTCAAATAAGCAGAAATGCAAAAAATTAAAATTTATAAATTTGATACGAGATTGCATACATCATCTGCCTGCATCACAAAAAATACGAGCGACGTGACTAGGAACTAATACAAATTTCAAAATGTCACAGGAAGTTGACATTTAAGCATTCGTTGCAGTGATACATAACATGTACTATACAGCGTATAACTGTTATTTTTTGTTTTAAAAATTCCGCAAATTAATTTGTTGTTTTCTGTTAACTGACCTATTTAACTTGATTTGACTGGATTGTAAACGATTCTTTTTATTATTTTAGTTGAGTATTAGACTGTGTGGGTGTAAGGGGACGATAAAGGCTTATTTCGTTGCTGTAGCCCAAGTCAAGGAATGGATTCCTTCCTAGTTGAAAACTGATTTACAGAAATTAGTTGAAAGGTGCATCTTGCGAGGATGGAATAAAGTTCATGCACACTTCTACCCAAATTAGTTTTCAATCGGTAAAAATCTATTATGTGACTTGGTCTGTTGTTTCATAAATAATTTTCATTAATATGCATTCTTTTATTTTTGTTAAAGTTACCTGTTAATTTTTAAAATTTCAAAGATTTGCCTTGACACTCCCTTATTTTAACCACATTTTTTAACCAATTCAAATTCAAATTAGGGGATAATAATTTTAGAAGCCATTCGATAAAACTAGTTTTAGAAAAACTCAATGTTAAGCGTTATAAATGTATTTGATTTGGCACTTCCGTTTTCCTTTTTTAAGAGTGAGTTTGATATACCGTAAACTTAATCCAATGCTAATTTCCTCCTGTGCTACGTGAGCAGTGGCGACTTTTTTTTTCACGTTCGTTTTAACAGAAAAAATATATTTTCAAGATTTTCTTTGCGTGACCTTATGGAAGGAAATTCACTGAATTGCATCAAAGAGCGTGTGAATCACCTTGTAAAAACAAAATCAGAAATGTACATTCGTTTACTTTGATTTATACTGTTAGAAAAATAATAAAACAGATTTACTGAATTTGCACCAAATTAAACAATACTTTATTTCATTCATTTATTTTACAAGAAAGTTATAGTCGGTGGAAATCCAACCAAATATTACCAAAATGCACATTTTCTATAGCAAGAATAGACAGGTTTAACCACCTGTTAAACTAACGTTATTAACTGGAATAGGTATATGGCAAAACAGTAGCAGAAGCATTTATTGAGATTAACGTTGTTTTAGTGGTCCATGAGTATTGTAAGATTGACATTTATGGAAAATTTTATTTGTAAGCACAATGTGATCATAACAATCAATGAGTAAAAAGCTATTTTTATTTACATGTAAAACAGGATAGCGAAAATTTGTCGATGACATTTCGTCACTTTAGGATTTCCTAGAATTTGTTGTTTCCTATATATGTATATAAAGTCCATCCGCACTTACAGGAAACTGTTCAGCAACTGCTCAAATAAAATAATTCAGCAATTGGAAATCTAAGATTGTAAGATTGTAAGATTGTGAAAGGAGTCGATCTGATAGGAAATTAAAAGCGATTAAAGAGTCGTATAGTAGATTGGACTACTGATAATACTAAAATCGGCAATTAATTGTATTTTCCAATGTAGAACAAGTGAATTCTATATTCCATGTTTCATCGTTTATTTCTTCATAAAATATGATAAATATAGCAACGATTCAAAATTGGTATTTAATACTATTTAAACACAAAATGAGAGTTCGGATATTTGGAGATCCCTGCTACAGGTCTTTAGCTTTACTAAAGGTAAAAAAGCGTATTTAGATGTCTTCAATGTACAATTCCAAAACAGGAATAGCCAGGTGAGCCAAATATGTTATAATGCACATATGACGGCACCAGCCAATTTTTTAAAGATGCCTTATTGTGCCTAAAGGTTTAACCCTCTTATTTTCCTTTTGGGATTCCCCAGTTGCATATGAGGTCAATGGCGTTAAAATGGAATTTACAAATCGTAAAAAGTTATTGTATGGGAATTTAACAGGAAATTGATTTTTCAATTAAAATTGTGCCATATAGTGTTTTCATTGTTTATGTATTTCGTGGAGTTTTTTTTAAAAAAAAAAACACACGTTACATGGAAGAAAAATATAAATTTGAGCAATTTTATGAATGCACGTTCTGCCTGATTAAACGAAAACTATTGAACAAGCCATACCGAAAATGCATAAAAACATTCTTGGCACCTTCGGAAAATTACCGATCTCGGATATGCTTAGACAAGCAAGTGTAAATTAGAGTTAGCAGTGGGAATCGCTAATTAAATTAATTGAAGTTTGTGGCAGTCGGCCATGAAGGTTAAGTAATAATTCTATACGAGACTTCTGGTTATTTCGTATAAGTAATACGGGAAAAAGTGTACATTAAGCTGTCTTTAATTAATATGATCTTTAACATTCTTAAAAACGTAAAGTAAAATTTGGGAAACTTGTTTTTGTAAATGTAATAGAAACTTCGTGGGGAAAATACTTCTTTTATAATTGGAATATAATTGGACTTATTAGAAAGTAAAGAAATTTTATTATAACTTCAAAACCATCTAAAAATGAATCCGGTTGTAATCATTACCCATAGTAATTCACATGTAAAGGTATTCAATAATGACGCATTTTATGGTATTGCAAAACCTGTGATTATTTTTAGGTACACAAAGAGGAAGAGCCACCTTAAAATCTAAATGAGGAAAATAATTTTGATGAATCCCAATGCTTATAATCTTTAGATTCGATAAGCTTAGACTACCGTAAACATAAAAAGGAGATATATCCAGTAAAAATGACGTCACAAATTTTCCCCACATCTACTGAATCATTCCAGGAATGAATCCTGCCGAACGCCCCGCTCCGGTAATGTTCATTGAGTCTGGTGCGTTTGGTGAAGAGCGCCGAGGAGTGCTTGAGAGCGGTCTCCAACTGTTGCTTTTGATTGGTAATCCCTGAAAACTACGTCACCACAAACCCCTTTTTAAATAGGGTTTGTAGACGCGCACCGGGCCATTAAGCTGAAATTGGTCGCCTGAGGCTGATTTCTGGTCACTTTTTATAGGCTTTTCTTTGCCTAGACGTGACGCGTTTCGCATACTTTATAAAAAAAGTAAAAACCCAAACGGCCTTCGAAACAGACGTTCGGAAAACAAGAGGACGGTGTGTTGTAAAGAACAAGAGGAGTTCGTGAGAATAGGTTGCCTTCGGTGTTTCGTCTTATTTTTCTTGTGTTTCGGGCTTCAAGAAGATAAGAAACGAGTAGAAAAAAAGGAGAAAAAAACGTTTTTTAATAGTTAATAGATGACTAATTGATCGTTGACCCATTGACAGTACGAGGAACCCCCAAAGATGGCGAGTTCGCAAATTGTCGAAAATCCGCTTATAGAAAGCATAGTTCGGAATCCTGAAGACACACCATGTTCGATTTTAAAATCAAACGCCTTGAAAAGATGTCGGGAACAGCTGGTTCGAAGCGGCGAAAGTATGAATATCAACACTTTCAGAGAACAGGCCAGTCATGAGGTAAGACTAAAGAAGAATCTTTCCAAATATTCCACTGTCGCCATTGTTATACAAAAACAGATTAGCTGTGCAAGTGAGGCTCTATTGAGTTTTATAAACGATAACATGCATCTTAAAAACGTTTCAATGCCAGCATCATGGTTTAACGAGCGAAGGTCAAGGTGTTTTAAACTCAAATCGTGTTCATGATTTGGCTGACAATGGGCAGAGGCGTAGCGAGGGTATTTGGCGCCCGGGTACAAGGTATAAATTTGGCGCCCCCCCCTCCGTACCATTGAAACATAAGAGCACACAGCACAGTACAGTAGTCAATATAATCGAAAAATTCATTTTAAAATAGTAGATGTTTTATTTTTTCATCGTATACAAATAAACAATTTTTTAATTAGGGCACTGGCGCCCCCCCATGACGGCGCCCGGGTCAGCTTGCCCCCCCTGCCCCCCCCTAGCTACGCCTCTGACAATGGGATGATTTTGAAACCCCCTTTAAAAAGCGATAAAAAACACTATGCAGATGTTTAACATAAAGTAATACAGAATATTGGAATGGTCGTGCTAGAATGCGTATAGTTAATCAAGAGGGATTGGCACATATTTATGTTGATCGAAATTCCAGGTTAATTGCATGACCTTGTAATAAACTGACTTTGCATGTATAATGAGTATCGTTACATCCGGAGAAACTGAAGCTAAACAACTGAGGAAAATTGGTGGATGTGCTTATAGGTTATTTGACGGCTTTATCATCTGTTATATTGGTGATAATTACTATTATCATGTGTGGAGAAAATATGTACTGCAACTAATTATCTGTTAGTATAGTATATTGCAATGGACACTGACATTATACTGTATCTGGTTCGCTATACCGTGCCCAAATTAAGCCGGCTCTCCACCAAGACGTACATGTACGTTTATACAAGTATTTACCCACATATGCAAATAAGTTTGCCCTCCGGGTTTATTTCACCCGCCATTTTGAAATATATGTAAATATCAAAATTGTGCACCTATTGTGCAGGTTCAGAAACCTAAAAGTTTGTGATGATAGTATAAAAATTCAGAAAACTTTAAATTAATATCTGACTAATTATTTCTGGTTGATATTTAAAATTGTCCTCAATTTCTGTATCTGGAACTTAGAACTGAAGTATATTTTTCATACAGCATATATGCATGTTAATGAACGTGACAATTTAAAAAAAAAAACAATTCCGGTTAAATGTAATCGTTCCAGATTTGCCAATACTTTTTATTTTAGCTAATTTGGGTCTAAAACTAATCCGACTTGTTTACTCAAACTGCCAAAAATGGTTATGCAATGGATTGCAAAAAACTGGGACATCTCGATTTAATTGTATGGTACTTTTATATCAAAACCGCATCCTTTTAACGAGCCATTATGCTAGCCTGCAATTTGGTTGTATCGTTTGCATTATTAAATTACAATAAAGAGCATCGATGCCCGAATTATCAAAAGCGGTTTTTACAGGCTTCTGGGAAATCACCAAATATTTGTTTTAGCCTACATTTCACCAATTTTTAATGAGCCTGAATCACAATTTGGAGAGGAAAAAATTCAGAGTAAATACTAGCTGACTATAAATAGTGTTTAGATAAAGATAATACCAATGCATTAACACCAAAATTAAATTGTTTAAATATACAGTACATGCAAAATAAGTGCTCATTATTTAAGTTGATAGCTGTGCGATTTTTAAAAATGCACCAGTTGTAACTCGTAAATATACATACATACGTACATTGAACGTTTTTTTTATACTATATCCAAAAGGATATTAAATTATGGTTGTAAACTTCATTAAATAAGTAGAAATAATTTCATGGCAAGTGAAATTTCTATACTGAATATTCCATGAAAAATAGTGTTTAGCATTCTACTGAATGCAATGAACTTTTAAATTTATTTTGCTCTTGCAAAATGAAACATCTGTAGCAAATTTGCCATCTAAAGTTGTTGCAATACAAATACTGCTCTCATTCATACATTAAAAAGTGGCATTGGACAACTATGGAATGCATTGTTATAATAATAAAGTCTAGACGAATTAAGGGGGCCCATAAAGTTAGTGTATCACTGATAGTAAATTTTCTCTATAGTGTGTAATTGTAAATCACGTTGTACAATGATGAAATAAATCATGGCATTACGACGACATCACCAACAACAAAGAAAAATATGAATCTTGAATTAGACCTATATGTACGTATATATGAATTGCATGCAAATGCAAGCCACCGCTAAATTCTTAAGCCGGGTCTCCACCAAGACGTATATAGTGTGGAATTCGGGGAATTCCAGGAATTGACCTGGGCGCGAATGGCGCCAGGTCAAGGGTGAAACTCTCCTGCGTTC
>JAQGAE010004420.1:0-12827 GCA_034696685.1 Julus scandinavius | reverse complement strand
AAGTCTTGATATTCTTGAAATCTTGATATTCTTGAAATCTTGATATTCTTGAAATCTTGACATTCTTGAAATCTTGACATTCTTGAAATCTTGATATTCTTGAAATCTTGATATTTTTGAAATCTTGATAATCTTGAAATCTTGATATTCTTGAAGTCTTGATATTCTTGAAATCTTGATATTCTTGAAAACTTGATATTCTTGAAATCTTGATATTCTTGAAATCTTGACATTCTTGAAATCTTGATATTCTTGAAATCTTGATATTCTTGAAAACTTGATATTCTTGAAATCTTGATATTCTTGAAATCTTGATATTCTTGAAATCTTGATATTCTTGAAATCTTGATATTCTTGAAATCTTGATAATCTTGAAATCTTGATATTCTTGAAATCTTGATATTTTTGAAATCTTGATATTCAGAAGATGGGGCCTAAAGATGGATATATACTTAAGGACTTAATCACAAGTTGGGTACATATTGACAGATACACACATAAGGGAATGCCACAATTTGGGCACATATGGGCTGATGTACCCCTAAGGACATATGTACTACAGCAGGACGCCAGAGGCGGTCAAGCATCAGACGTCAGACAATGGCGGCTAAAATACAATATCTGGATTTAGCAGATGTTGGACACATGAGCATGGCACAAGTCGACAAAAATATACATATCAAACATTGGACATAATGGAGACAGAATTTGTTTCTTAAGTTGTTTACTGCGTTTTACGATCTCACTAAGAAAATACTATCAGAGTAAGCCAAGTATTTATTTAATACTTGTAAAAGAACAATTTTACAATTGTTTTGTAAACATAAAATGAGGTTTCACATAAAAATGCAGTCCTATCCAAACAAAGGATTTCACTAAAAACAGAGTTTTGTACAAAGTTTGCGAAATGTGTTGAATGAACACAAACAAAATTATTCATTTTCTAACGATTGTTTACAACTTAATCCGATTTTGAATACTGACATACATGTAAATGCTTAATACATATAAATTATTCAAATTGATCACAATCAATTGATTCAAATTCAAGCCTTTGTTATTTCCATGATTGCCGGAAACTGGAAACATTTACATTTAACTCTGGATTTCACTATCAAGTTGGTTTTTCCATTGTTGTCTGAATTAGTTTTAATTTAGCCAATTTAGATTAATCACAAGCAAAAAGTTGTAATTTAAAGACAGAAACCTTCACAAACATGTCATTTCATTTCTCTTTATAATTTGAGTACAGTGTGGCCACAAAAATAGCAGAATCTTTTTCATAAATTTGTAACTTTTTTAATCTTTAATCAAAGTAAATCCAATTTTTCACAAATAAAGGCAACAAACCTACGAACAAAACAGTTATTTCAATTTGTATCATTGTCTTCCATCCGCTGCAACACTTGTTTGTGTTCCGGCAAGATGGTGCACCGGGACGTACCGCACCGCGCGAGAAACTGTTTAACTTCTCCATCGAGAGACTTCGGATTTTCTACCACCTACCCTTTGTCCACCTAATAGCCCTGATTTGAAATCCCTTTGATTGTTCCATATGGGGGAACTCGGTGCAAAAAGTGTACCTAACAAATATCTTAAAAAGACAGTGACCGGGCAGTAACTGGACAATGATTCGTGATGTCTGCTCGGTATGAACTCGATCGACCAGTAATCGACTTGTCAATTGCCCAATGGCGCAACTTCGAATTGCAACAGAGAACCTTTGGGAGATAGTTTATGAAAAGCAAGGAGAAAAGGACATCCAGCACACTCCCCTGTGGTACCTCACTCTCCCCTGCAACCCATCCAGAGCTGCTCCCCTCAACTACCACCATTGATTGCGCAATGACACAAGCACCTCTGGGCATGTGTTGCAGGATGGAGGACACTTTGAATACAAATTGAAATATATGTTTTGCTTGTATGTTTATTGCCTATATTTTTTTGCAAAATTGGATTTACTTTGATTAAAAAACAAAAAAGTTACGAATTTATGAAAATGTTTCCTCTTTTTTGTGACCACCCTATATACCCTGCCATTGATAATATAGCCCTCATAGGTGCCATCATTAAAAATCGACAAACAAACAAACTTTATTTTGTAAAGTAGAAAAGCTCTATGCAGTTATTTTTTCAGAACTAGTCATTTTAAATCTCATTAAAATTTATTTTTTGAATATTTTTTTCTCACGTTGTCATACTCGGCAGTATTGCGTGACTAGTGGATTTTGGTTTTTGATAACTTGGCATATAAGCTGTCATAAATGTAATTTAACAATTTTGAAATTGCATTTGTGTATATTTGTTTTTATAGCTCAAGGTGAGACACTCAACCCACCTTGAAAAAAAAAACATTTTCTCCCTAGATCCTTGTTTTTAATGTTCGCATATTTAAATATTAAAAAATTGATGTCTGCTTATCCTGTGTTCAGAGAAAAAATAATGGGAAATTTCATTATGCAGTAATTTCTGACTTTATATAATATAGCCATTCTCACAGGGTGGTCATTCAAACTGCATAGTCATTCTGTCTCTTCAGAATCATTCTAACCAAAATAGAATACAGAGCTGTAAATTTAGTCACTATGGGACTCAGCCCATCTAGCCAACAGCAAAGTATTTGGAAATAGTGTGAATATTTGTTGTGTAATTTAGGGCCTATGATCATTCAGAAAGAGGGATTTTGTTTTGCCTTGGGGCAACTCTTTACAGTAGCCAGATGTAAAAGACTAATAAGTGGGCTTTCTAGTAAATTGGGGAGTTGTGTTTCCCAGTTATGGATAGGGGTAGAGATTTAGATTGTCAAGTTGATAGTGGGGTTGGGGCAATCAAATAACAGATGAAACCAGTCTGCTGAGTACCCATCACACAGCAGAAACTGGTTTTTAATGTGTTGTTTTTGTGGCCCTTTCTTTGTTAGAATGCTGTTGGGCGTGGTTCAAAGTTGGAATATTAGTTTTTTCAGGATGAAGGGAAGGTTCGAGGCTAGGCATGGCTGTAGAATCATAGGATCCATGGCATTTAAATGTTTATAATTCTGGGTGGGCTGACCCGACAAAAGCGTGCAATGCCAAAACATGTGCCAAAGAAACTCCAACACAAGTGTGTGGTGTATGTCTTGTATTTTGTATGAATACTCCAGGCATGGGCAGGTTAGGTTAGGTTAGGCTAGGTCGCAAATGTAAGTTTATTTTTGCATGTTTGTGTCCGCGCACTTTTGCCCTGCGCGCATTTGTCTTTGCGCGCCTTTTGTCGGCCATCTTGAATATGTTGATTTTTGTGTTTCAGCATGTCGTCAATGTGAGGTTAATATCATGAAGTGTTTTCGTTCGTAATTCCTTTATCTGTACTGTATCCATGTGCACCTATACACCGCTATACGTCCACTCTTTGTACGGCCTTTCCCTATAACGGCCTTTTTTAATTATGGCACTTTTTCGATTTACGGCCCGCAATGTTTTTATACGGCCAAAAAAAGTTTGCACAAACAAGGTCGGATTTGGCTAACAATAAAACAACTTATGGGTTTCACTTCGTTTAAGAAGGTAAAAAATGTAAATCACAACGCAGAAAGATTTTTTCTTTATACGCGGCTATTCGCTTTACGGGCAACTTTTCCGGAACGTATCTAGGCACGTATCTTGGCCGTAAAGTGAGGTATGGTGTACTGTACAATAGATTTGGCCAATGAAATGATACATAAATAGTTAAATAAGTTCTCTCCATATCTGGTGAGTTATTTTGGCCTAGAATGATGCTGTTTGAAATATTGAGTAAGCTTTCGCATCACGTTTCGCTCGACCTATAAACAGAAACACCCTGTAATGTTTTGGCATCTCAACTATGATAAGATAGTTATAGGTCGATCTTATGACCTTTAAAGTATGGTTGTTGTTGTTGTTATCAATCTTGAGTATTCCGTAACCTATTTAAAAACTTTCTCTGTTATTCTGTATGCATGGAAGGCGGTGATATTCCACTCTGATAGTCAGCAATAAAACAAGAAAATTGTTCGGTATGCGTATCAACAGTTGTTGGTTTTTTTCATACTTTTTCTCACAAGATAATAATTTAGGAATTTTTGTAAAATATATCCTGTAATTTTATAGCACTGGATATAATTGTACTATATAAACAAATACGAATGCATTGTGAGTGTGCGAATAGCATGACTTTAATAAGATAGTATAATTAGGACAAATAATATAAATGGTACCATATTGAACCAGTTCAAAAGTAAGACAAACATGCCACGAAAAACTGTAGGCCTAAATACCACATTTTAATAGTTTGAATAACAGTAGTTGTACGTGAAAAATTTATTAAGAAGCTTATTCGGAAGGATAACGATGTTATAATTTATTATTAGTATTTCATATTTCTAGTTGCATAATTTAGCATAAAAACTTGGATCAGTCTCTCAGGAAAAAAATGTATATGGGACATTGAATGGTTATAGCAAAAGCGTTCATAATATGGAAATAACTATAATTGGTCACACGAACAAATCGTATATTTATTTATTTATTTATTTATTGATAAAAACACTCGAATGAGTACAAATATATTGGATTCATATAGTCAAAAACTGTACATTTAAGACATTCACCAGTCAGGTAGGTAACTGACCGTCGTGTACATTCACATAATAATTCATATCCATTATCGGTCATTCATTTACAATATAATTCTTTAAATCTTTTCTCCAGTGTTTACAATTAAACTTGCATTTATTACTGGTGCTTACAAATAGTCTTCGACGTAGTGTTAGGGGTAACCTATTCCATTCGCCCATTGTACGGTACGGGAAATATGGTCTTCGCGTAGTCATATTCCATACACGCAATATACAGAGGGTGAAGACCTAATTATATCACAACTTTAAATATAAATATCTCTGCAATTAGTTAATATTTTTTCAAACTGTTTTTTTTAATTGCTCTTGACTACATAATAATCACGTTTTCGCAGTTCTAAAAAAAAATGGCGACCAAAAGCAAGGAGGAGGTCAAGTATAGCGTGGAAATACTTTCCGAAGAAGGAATGTCATGCAGAATGATTGAAAAACAATTTACAAAAATTAGAACTATGATTTCCTATGGAACAATCCTAAATATCATCAAGCCCGACCCATTGAAAAGGATATGGTTGTGATCCCTCTTAACAAAATCTATATCTCCTCCCCTACCCATTACCAGGAAACAAAACTTACTCCACTATTTACTAGAAAACCCGCTTATTAGAGTCGATCCCTTACATCTAGCCACTCTACATGGTTGCGCTGATAGCCGCCAAAAGACAAAAAAATCTTCCTTTCCGAATAAATACCAATGAGTCCTAATTAACAAAACAGATATTCACACTACAGCAGAACCTGTCTAAATGCAAATACTTGGGACCGATAAAAAAATATGCTTTTACACAGGTTATGCATTTAGACAGTTTCATTTATATGCACGGGTCGCAAGTCGGGACCGTAGCATTTTATACCGTTAGAGAGGTAATTCATTATTACAGGATGCATTTAGACAGGTTCTACTGTATTCCAAAATACTTTGGTATTGTCGCGAGATGGTCCGGGCTGAGTCCGATAGTGCCTAAATCTAGTCTGTTCTAGCTGTATGGAACGAAAGTTGTCTTTTTCTACACTTTCATACATATTTTAAAAAATCTGTCCCAATTATGTAGTATTAATATTTTCGAACTTTAGTAATGTCCATAATAGGTATAAAGCCAGGCACACCATGGAGCAAGGGGTGAACAGGTAAAATGAGGACAGGGGGCAGTGGGATCGAGGCTGCATGCAATTTTCTTAAAATCTTGCGGACGTGCTTCTTGATATCGTCCATGTCAAAACCTGTGATGTGCATCACATTGCTTCCACCAACATGACCTCTTTACACGAAATTCAGGGAATGCCAGCTTATTTGCATATTACTACCTTCAGGCGAATTTGCACCGAAAATTAACATAAGGTAACCCTGCTTTATGCGCCATCTATGCAGTTTTTCCAACCAACTTTAGGGTTGTGCAGTAAAACTAAACATTAGTGAGCCATTAGTGAGCGATATAATATCATATTATAGGGGAGAGTGTGTAGGATTGGGCCATTATTCAACTTTTTTAAACTATTCAAACCATAAAACGTAACAATTTTTATTCACAAACTTACTTTATACTATCGTGGATATTGTGCGCAGTGTTGAAAATATTTTCTTATTACCAAAATAAGAAAAATAATTGAAATTAAACCACTGTCCATATTGTCTCAATCCTCCTGCCACTAGGTCTTTGTCTCAAACACCCAGTACGATTAAAAGGAGCTGGCAGATTGGTGTGAAACATCTAATAATATCACAACCATCCTAAGTGCTATTAATGTACTTAATTTGAAAACATTTCTTCTCTAAACAATACTTTTAGAAGAGTTTAATATTTGGAGTAAAAACATAGTTTTTGATAGTGAAATCACACTTTTCCTTCCCATATTCTTGTGTTTCATCAGAAGGCCACCATTTTACGCAAACAAATGCGGGAACACGAGTGTCAAACTTTTTACACTTTCAAATTTTAAATTATTGGCAATGTCCCATTCCTACCCACTCTCACTTTTATACAATAATGGGATTCGTCTTTAGAATGGTAAGAATGCATTTTAGCACCATGCTGTTTTCGCCAACTTTTTTTTTTTTTGACAAAGCGATTCAAATTACGTAATTCACCTGCTTGTTATATTTAATTTGGTGCTTAATGTTTGTTTATTAAAACGATGTGAAAACACTTGTATTTGTAATTAAACGTTATTGTAAATAATGTTAACCTACAAATAGAAATTCATGCAAGATTTGAATTTAACGACTTTTGTGCGGTAAAGTGTTGCCAACAATTCAGGGTTATTAAAAATGGAGCGCTACACAAAAGAACAACGCATTTTTATTGTTGAGGAATATTTTAAAAATAACCCTAAACTCTCAGCTGTCACGCTGTCTTTTTTTTTCATTAGCAACACTTTAACGCACAAATGGCGCAAAATTCAAAAGATTGGTGCTTGGAAATTTTTAGGATGAGCCTTTATGTTTCAACACATTTTCAAGGCACCTTACTTTAAAAAAAATACTTAAAGGACGTCTATGAAGGGTGAAGGTTGGGTAAAATGGACACCATGTGGACAGGGTGTATTGAGGGGGGTGAGTATTTTTTAAATGGCCCTTTACTGTAACTAGATAGCTTCACATTCTGTGCAATATTTCTCAATTGCTTACCTGCACCATGTAGATCTTCAAGGTCTACAATAATCTCGTCTAGAAGAACAATTGTATTCGCAATATATCCATCAACTTCCCCCACAAGGCCATTAGCAATCCCCCCTTCCTTTCCTGTCGTGCATGCTTTAACCTCAATATCTAATTCCCACTACAAAATTATCATCCAATTATGTTATAACCTTTGCCCCCTGTGCGAAACTAACACATCCACATGGTCAACATCTGCATTACAACCCGTAACAACACCCCATATACTTGTTCTTTCAAAATCAATTGCCCTTCTAAACCCAAATTTAATATCATCCCTCACCTACTTACCAACATAGTTGAACACTGTCCGAATAATTATCCAGTTTATGATAATCTATATTTGCCCACAAATTCGCATTTTTTTGTTTTTTATCAAAGTAAATCCAATTTTTCACAAATATAGGCAGCAAAAGTATGAAAAAAGCAGCTATTTCAGTTTGTACTCAAAGTGTCCGCCATCCGCTGCAGCACTTGCACCATCGGGCAATTGACGAGTCGCGCTTACCGTTTGATGGAGTTCATCCCGAGCGGCCAGAATTCGGCGTCTTAAGTCTTTGACATCACGAATCTTTGTTCAGTACACTTTTTGCGCCAAATTCCCCCATATACACAGTATTTTGGGACTTGTTCATGTTCCGGCAAGATGCTGCACCGGCACGCACCGTTCAAGAAACCGTTCAACTTGTCCATCGAGAGACTCCAGATTTTGAACCACCTACACTTTGGCCACCTAACAGCCCCGACTTGAACCTCGTTGATTATTTCAACAGGAAGAATTTGGTGCAATAAGTGTACCGAACAAAGATCTTAAAAAGACAGTGACCAGGAAGTAACTGGACCAGTACCCGCACAGCTGAAGCTATCCACGAGAAAGTAAGACGCAGTATTTGCCGGTGCAGCATCTTGCCGGAACACAATCAAGCCCCAAAATACCATGTATCTGGGGGAATTTGGTGCAATAAGTGTACAGAACAAAGATCTTAAAAAGACAGTGACCAGAAAGTAACCGGACCCCTATGTTACCCCACAGCTGAAGCCAACCACGAGAAGGTAAGACGCAGTGTGTGCCAGTGCAGCATCTTGCCGGAACACGAACAAATCCCAAAATACCTTGTATCTGGGGGAATTTGGTGCAAAAAGTGATCCGAACAAAGATCTTAGAAAGACAGCGACCGTGAAGTAACTGGGACCAGTACCCGCACAGCTGAAGCTATCCACGAGAAAAGTAAGACGCAGTATTTGCCGTTGCAGCATCTTGCCAGAACACAAACAAGCCCCAAAATACCATGTATCTGGGAGAATTTGGTGCAAGAAGTGTACCGAACAAAGATCTTAAAAAGACTGACCAGAAAGTAACCGGACCCCTATGTTACCCCACAGCTGAAGCCAACCACGAGAAGGTAAGACGCAGTGTGTGCCGGTGCAGCATCTTGCCGGAACACGACAAATCCCAAAATATCTTGTATCTGGGGGAATTTGTTGCAAAAAGTGTACCGAACAAAGATCTTAAAAAGACAGTGACCGGAAAGTAACCGGACCCCTATGTTACCCCTCAGCTGAAGCCAACCACGAGAAGGTAAGACGCAGTGTGTGCCGGTGCAGCATCTTGCCGGAACACGAACAAATCCCAAAATATCTTGTATCTGAGGGAATTTGGTGCAAGAAGTGTACCGAACAAAGATCTTAAAAAGACAGTGACCGGAAAGTAACCGGACCCCTATGTTACCCCTCAGCTGAAGCCAACCACGAGAAGGTAAGACGCAGTGTGTGACGGTGCAGAATCTTGCCGGAACACGAACAAATCCCAAAATATCTTGTATCTGGGGGAATTTGGTGCAAAAAGTGTAACTAATAATGATTCGTGATGTCAAAGAGTTAAGACGCTGAATTCTGACCGCTAGGGATGAACTCGATCAAACGGTAAGCGCGACTCGTCAATTGCCCAATGGTGCGAGTGTCGCAGCGGATGGAGGACACTGCGTATAAATTGAAGTAGCTGTTTTGTTCTTTGTCTATATTTGTGCAAAATTATATTTACTTTTATTAAAAAACCAAAAAGTTATGAATTTATGAATTGCTTTTTGTGCCAACCCTGTATAGTACTACTCCTATGTTTCTGCAGAATTTAATGATTCTGCAGTCTTTTTTTAAACAATCTTACATAGCATCTAGCATTTTAGTATTTCAATATATTTATGATGCTATTTCTGTTATTCCTTTAAAGGCAAGACTTCTAAAAATTTAAAAATCAATATTTGATGCCATTTCTACACCAAACCTCTGTAATTTAGGGAGGGAATTTATTGAAGTGTTTGACCCAATTCCACAAAAACCGATGATGTTGATTTGTACATATTTGTTGATATCATTTTCTTTTAATGTCAAAGTGATAAAATAAACCATTTCAATCAAATTGCCTTATATGGCTCTTTTGGCTTCGAGGAAATACAACTTTTAAAATCTCCAAATTTGATACATACTTTCTTATGTTATATTTCTGAAAGTGAATATAAAAATGTCTACCCTGGTGGACATAATAATTTTCATGTATTTGAGGTTGCAGTGATTTATTTGATTATCAAATATTCAATTTTAAATTTGGTGCTAACTACAGTTGCAGAATTTCGCCACCAGGTGCCGCGTTTGGTGTCAATATTTAACTTCTGAGATGCTGCGACTAAAATTGCGGAAAGTTTGAATATTTTTGAATTAGATGACTTTAAAGATAAATCAACACTTAATTAAATTTCAAGGACATGCCAACTTCCATTATATAAAGAGGGCGGACAAAATAATGGAAACACCTGTCTGTCTTGATGTTGTTTTGGTTAGATAATCTAAATATTGTTCAGGTAATAAAGATGGGTTTGTTTTGCTGTAAATTCAATTTTCTTTTTTTGTAAATTTATGGCAATAAACTTTTGCTGATTATTTAAAGGTTGACATTAAATTACCTATAGTCTTATAGTATTTTTGATAAACATTCTTGTAAGTGTCCTATTTTTAAACAAAACATGTTTCCTTTTAAACTACATTAACCTGTAAATCTGGTACCACACAAGCCAAATATTGTCATATATAGGCATATCAGAAGTTTGACATACACTGACCAATACATGATATGTTTGTTAAATTTATTATAAATGCGATTATATGACTATGTACAGGTTGTTCATATATTGTATACATCCGGTGTTTTTTTAACCAATGGTTTTATTTCATTATGGATCAGGGAAATCCCCTTATTAAGTCATCAGTTTTTTGGCTTTTTGGTAAGTTTTGCATCGCATGTTCTTAATGAGAAGGCATGTTCTTAAACTAATCTTAATACTTGTGTTGGGAATTACCCTAACATAGGAAATATTTATTGATCTAACCTGAACCGTGTACTTGTTCCAAATAACGCAATTCAGAATTCCATGCAATTTTGGTTTATTTTAACACCACATTGGAACTCAACAACTCGAATTAATAGCAGAAATGGCCAACAATTAAATTTAAGAATTATTATACTTAAGTTGAAGCAAATTGTAGTTTTTTTTCAGTTGTAAAACCAGAGAAGAGGCAAACAAACCTTAGTTTTTAGATATGTTTTCATCTCTGTTCTTGTTTTCGTTTTCATTCCGCTTTGAAATTCCGTTTCTTTGTCATGCCTTGAAATTCCATTTTTTTGGCATGCTTTGAAATTCCATTTCTTTGGCATGCCTTGAAATTCCATTTCTTTTGCACGCTTTGAAATTCCATTTCTTTTGCACGCTTTGAAATTCCGTTTCTTTGGCATGCTTTGAAATTCCATTTATTTGGCACGCTTTGAAATTCCATTTATTTGGCATGCTTCGAAATTCGATTTATCGATACTGATGTCGATATGGGATCGATACTGGTATCGATATCAGTATTATCACAACATCCCTAATCGTCTGTCTAGTGGCTGGACTGACCTGAATTTATAGCCTATACTTTATGACGGAACCGCCAATAGAAGGCGCTACCATACAAAGACAGATCAGGACATATTGGGCGTGACTTTTAAGAAATTCAATCTCTTCATTAAGATTGTAAGTGTGGAAAAAACCTGATTGGGCCATGAATGCAATGCGGACATCAACCATGGTAATGAAACAAAGGCATTGGAGGAATTTGAATAATCTCTGTTAAAATAATGATACGTAACTAGAACTTGAACTTCATGCTCCAGTTACACTTACCTTGTTACTGACCATGGATGACTCCAAACATTGAAGACCAACCTGAACACCTAACTAAGTTTCACGATCAGATCAGAATTGGATTTGATAATGTTATGTCATGCGAGGATAATCCAGTTTCTTAATCCAGTTTCTTGTGGCTACTTTACCTGTTAGAAGATCTGTGACCGATAAAGCCAATATGGGCCATTGTTAGAAAACAACTATGAGGTGTGCCATTTGATGTCCCATTTTCACAAGTGAATTCCACGGTTCCCATATTTGAAGACAAACTTGGCCAGATTTTTGAAAACTATGGCCAGGGATGTCTATCTAGAATTACCCATGTACATATATGGTATTTCCTGTATTTTCATCATCCGTATGTGCCGTATATAAATTTTCCACCCAAATCTTATGCAAAAAAAAATAGGCCATAGTTAATTGAATTAAACTTTATGAAAACATGTTTATCATATTTTATGATGTGTATGTAATGCATGATATTTACTGAAATTCCTGTTTTAGCTTTCTCCATGTTGTTTCTGAATGAAAAGTAAGACATCTAGGATATATACTTTCGCGTCTCTTTAAATGGGTATCGTGTAAACAGGTTCTTTATACAGTGACATCATAAAACCAAATATAGAGTTAGTTTGCTAAAACATTAATTGGGACGTGCTATGTTTGCATGTCCCCTTAATTCTTGAGTGCAATGAGAAATGTAGCAGGATCATCAGTACTCGTTATACAGTATCATAATAAAGTATGATATCCATGTTCTCATGGAGAAGAATATTTTATGTACAACATGTAGCTAGGTGTTCAAATTCTACAGAGCAGTGTTTTGAAATGATGATGCTCCTACAAAGCTAATGAGGGCAGACCTCCATGCACTTCCTTGTCTGAGGCCCTAAAGCAATAAGTGGGGTTTTATGCAGCACCATGTGGTGGTCTAGCCAGTAGCCGAGTCACCTGGCTAGACGACCGAGTACGTCCTTGGTAAAAGCGCCATAAAGTGGGGACATTTGTTTCCTTTGATCCCGATCACTGCTTGGGCGATATGCCTAGAAGTTTGCTGATACATTGGGACGAAAACTTGGTAAACAAACTTTTATCGACAACTAAAAGGTTAGGTTAGGTTAGGTTAGGCGAGAAAATTACTAAAATGTAGTGGTGTTAAAATTGTAGGAAACATTTGTTTCCTTTGATCCCGACTGCCGCTTGAACAATCGCCCAAGTAGCAAAGTTCGTCATTTAGACGTCATTTTTGATGGTCAAAAAGACGTTATTTTTGACCAAAAAAATGACCAAAAAATGACGTGAAAATGTCTAGCAAAAATGA
>JAQGAE010004419.1:0-12829 GCA_034696685.1 Julus scandinavius | reverse complement strand
CGACCTCGAGGAACGACCGTTCTACGTGTTTCGACGTCGATATCGTGACCTAAGTATGGTCGATTCAACCAAAATATCGACGTCAATATCGACGACACTTGTCAACGTCGATTCGACGTCTTTTCGCCCATTCATTTCTGACTGGGAACAGTTGACAACAGCAAGTGTGCCTGGGGTCCCTGGTTCTTCTTCATAAGTGTAGATGCTTCTAGTAAGATTTGGTTAACCATCAGAACCTCTAAGCTATTTACGCTATTGGTAGACTTGATACCGTCCCTCGGTCTCTTACTGCAACTAATAGAAAAGGTATACATTGTCTTCCCTTCCTCCCCGCACATATAACATTGGCGACCTTTTGATTTATCTTTGTCTTGGTTAACTTGCCTTTTCTCAAACCTAATACTGGGAGTTACAGGTTAACAATCTTGCGAGATGGTACTCGCCTCGTTCCTGTTTTCAGAACGGTCACATCGTCAAAAGGGACGACGGAATTTGCGTTGGCTCTTATCAAAGGTTTTTGTTTTATCTGTGTCTTTCCGCTGTTCGGGAGGATTAGATGTCGGATGAGAAGGTTTTGATACATATTTGTCCTTTTCTCTAGACAAAACTTTCGTCACATTGTCAAGGATTCCAAAACCGGTAGACGAATCCTTTAGTGGCCATTGTCTTCCGTTTATCGATCTCTGTTCTTTTTCTCTAACAGCATCCATCATATCCTCCAAAGAATCATATTTGGCAGGATTGATTTCCCCTCTCATCTTTAGATGAAAACCACCATAGATGACATTCATCCACGTTCTGTCGGAGACCTTCTCATCTAAGTCTTCGAACATGTCAGACATATCGTTGACCAGCCGCTAAAATGCGTGGATAAATGGCAAAATCTTTTTTAGGTCGACCATAGCGGTGCTCAATGGCTTGTCGAGCAGCTTTCCATGTACGCAAACTCTGCATACGTGAGTGCCACCATACTCTAGGTTCCTCCTGCATCAAATGTCTTATGAGGGTCATAAAGTCTTTTTCCACTATGTCGAAATTTGTCAATAGATTCTCGACAAAAGTTATCCACATTTCACATTCTTTCGGTCCAACACCCATGAATTTATCGGTATGCCCCATCAGGCGCATAGCTCGGGCTGGGTCAGATTCTTTGTAATGTCCCGGTAGATGGTAACCGGTATTAACAGGAGACGTAGGGGCCGGAGGCCTTGCTACTGGAGTATCTTATAAGGTTGGCGATAACATGCGAGAACGAGGGACCCCTTCCGATAGCATCGAGGAAGTCCTAGACAAATCTAATGGTGTTTCGCAGTGTGAATTACGTGTGGAAGATGCTGGCAAGCCAGTATTTGGACTTGCTACTACCACTGGTGTGTTCTGCACCATGTTTGTAACAGTGTTAACATGCAACATTGGAGAATTGATTTTCTGTTGCAACTGCTCAACTGCATTGGCTAAAGCTATGTTTGCCTGCTGATACTCATGAATATTCCTCGCATACTGTGCAGAGGATTCTGCAAGATTGTGTTGAAAAGCATCTTGCATTCGTTTCAATGTCTTTGTAAAACTTAAATTAGCTGCACTGGAGATGGTTGGTGTTCCAGTAAAAGTTGTCCCCAAAGGCTGGTTCACACTGGGCGAAAGTGGTGCACAGTGAGCGTTCTTTGTGCACTCGCTCACAGATCACAAATTTTAGTGACAGTTCACACTTGGCTCACCTCACAAAGAGGGCGCTCCTTCACTACAGATCGGCGCTACTGCTAAAGGTGTCCCGCACGCTAATAGCCGCCATGTTTCATCCAAAGAGTGATTTCGCTCACCAAAAGTGATTCCAGAAAGACCAGGAGGACTTTGATGACGTTTTGGTCACGTGAAGTGATCCGGGATCACTAGATACTGCGCACGCACGCGCGTCATATCCGGCCTTAGCAGACGGATTCATCGATCACTGTGCGCCACTTTCGCCCAGTGTGAACCAGCCTCAACGGACTAACATGTGGCAGCTCTTCATATACCAACTCCACTATAACAAGGATTTCAAAACTAGAGTCTCTGTCTGCCATGATACCAGTTAACTTGGTTCAAACAGAATAAAAAACCAAGGATCATGCGCAAAAGTGAGTTATAATTTGTAAATGGACACTGATTCTGAGAATCAGGTGTAGAATGCGTGTATGTGTGAAAGGTTATCGTTTATGGTGACAGATTCACTACTTAAAACGAAAAAATAACAAAAAAATGAGTGAAATATCAATACTTGAATGGTATTGGGCAGAGCCAGGAACTGGGTGCAAGGGAACAAGGGGGGAACAAGGGGAGGCGCGATTGTATTGTGATGTGGAGGCAGTGCCGAGACATAATTTAGACTAGACATGGAAATGAATGTGGCCTACATATCTAAGATAGTTTGGATGCCAAAGCTAATGTAAGAAATGTCCGTACTATAAACGAAACGTCACAAGAATCCCTTTATAATAAAAGGGACATCATTCCCAAAGGCAAAACACCACAATCCAGGATTCTTTTGATATTTCCAGGTAAGTATTCTTTATAAAATAATCACATTAAAAAATTAGGTCTTTGTACACACATAATCCATCACAATGCGTTAAGTAGTTGCAGCGCATACAAAAACCAATCAGGAAGAAAAACCACTTGATTTTTCAGGTGAAGAAGGGAAATCCATCCTGGCCTGTCAGTGGCCAAACAAAGAGTGGCAGCCAGATTTTAGAAACCAAAATGACCAATTAAAACCAGTGTGTCCTAATGACTGGTCCAGAACTTCCATGTACTCTCAGGTAAGTTCTTTTCCCATTCAAATTTTTTCAAAGATCAGGTCAGGGAAAAGCCCTTCATCATGAAATAGCAAATAAATCACTTGTTATGTATATGAATTAATATAACTAAATTAAATATGAATAAAAGATAAAAAGAACAATTTGTCACGGAAACAGAACAACAAACTCCCCCGTTTTCGCGACAAAATTTTGCATAACAAGATAATACAGGTAAGGGGTTAGCTGGTTAATCCGGTCGGAGGACAAGGGCTTAGTCAGAAGATCTGCCAGGTTGTCCTTAGTCCCAACAAACAAAAACCGAAAGAGACCCTTTTTAAAATGGTCTCTCACGAACCGGAGTTTTAAATTGAAATATTTTGTGGTGCCATTCTCCACCTCGTTGCGGATGGCATGAATTGCTGACTGGTTATCCAGGAAGAGTGCCAGACCGGGATTTCCCTGGAGCAATGCCAGCGGCACTTCATTCAGAATTGTGGATAGCCAAATTAATTCTTTCACCAAGTCGATGAACGCTATAAGCTTTGCCTCCATGGTGGATTGGGCTATGATGGTTTGCCTTTTCGAAATCCACGCAATTGGGGAATGACCTATCATCACAATCATCCCCGACACGGAGTAGCTAGTATCCACATCGGACCTCCAGGATGCATCAGTGTACGCCCTGATCCTGGAATCATGGCTCCTAATGAGAATCAGACGTTTGTTTTTAGTCTAGCTAACATAATTCAGCAAATTCTCCGGCTGATTCCAGGCCAATAAAGTATGCGCACTACTGAATTTGGCTAGTGTTTACCGCAACCAATATATCTGGTCGCATTATCCTGGAGATATACATCAATGAGCCGATAAGACTCCGATAAGGATACGGAATCACTTTGGTCCCTCCGTGCATTAATTGACGGGAGTTCACTGTCCCTACACAAAGTGGCTCCTTTGCTGTCTTTACCGTGACCATGTGCATTCGCTTCTCCAAGGTCTCAATGTAGGGAGTCTGACTCATACTCACGTGGTCCGATGCCTGTTTAATCTGGATCCCCAGGAAGAGGTTCACCGGACCGAGGTTTTTAATGTCGTACAACTCCTTAAGGCTTCCGATAACCTCGGCGTGGACCCTACTATTCCTACTAAGGACCAGCAGGTCGTCCACGCAAATGAGAATCAGTGCATCCCAATGCACACGATAGATGCACTCGCAAGTGGCAAGTGGTATGAACCCACGAGATTGCAATTCCTTGTGCAAGGTACTCCACCAGCACCTTCCAGCCTGATGGAGTCCGTAGAGGGACTTTTCAAGTTGCTAGACCAGGGGTTTAATTTCTTTCCCTTCCGGGGGGGAATCCATGAGGACTAGGATGTCAATTGCACCATATAGGAAAGCACACTTGACATCAAGATGGCAATGCAGCCAACCCCCACATACAATGAGAAGGAGGAAGAATACATGGCATGTGTGGCTGTAACTAGCCAGTGTCCTGTCAGCCAAGAAAACGCTAGTGCATCGTCACAGTCAGTTTTTACATTGATGCAGTCTGTCGAAACGTCCGAGCACGCTGTAAATTTGAACAAAGGGATCGAAAAAGTGGATGTTTTTGAAAGTTTGGAAGCTTTCTAAAAAGTTGCCGAAAGTGTCGAAAGTGCTTCACAAAATTTTGAAGAGTGCCAAAAAGTGTGTGGGAAAAATTCGCCCCGTTGTCGAGACATTTTCTATGCAGCAGAAAGATCGTTCCAACAACTGGCCGTGACAGGCAGTCAGGGATCTACTTCCGCGGCCGGATCATCAGGCCTAAACGTGGACAACACTGGATAAAAGTCCCGTTCCAGCTGGTGAACCCGTGAAGGAAGAAACTGGCCCAATGGAACCAGTGAATGTGCAAAATACCGAGGGAGCAATGGCGGGCAATACCCATGTTGCTACTGCAACCGAAGGAAGGTCGTTTCAAAATCAGCTGAGTGATCTCCGTAGGATCGTGGATACCATTATTTTAAGTATCCACCGTAGGGATATCCTCGGAAGTAATACTCCAGGAAGCCTGTTGGTGAGTCTGCATGAAAATCAACCATCTCCAGTGGCCATTTCACCAGCAGCACCTGCGTACAGTGGCCCTAGTCTCGAGGAAGCGATGCAAAGAATTGGGCATCTGGAAGTCCAAGTTAATTTCCACTCGGAGATATTATTACAAATGCGCAGGGAAGCCACTGATGCCAGAGCAAGCGAAACTGTAAAAGTGCCGATTACAGTCTCGCCCGTTCCAACGCCCACTATTTCATCATCTTATACGCCGCTTTTATTCCACACGCCGACTGTGTCAAGCGAAGTTCCACCTGGTGAGACGAAAATAGGTGAAATTGGGACAACTGAAGAAGAAAAAGAAGTCTTTTCCAACCAGGGTACGAAAGATGTCAGTCCGCAAAAAATTCAGATGACGGACCCTAAAGAAGATGAAAAAGAGAACCAGGACAGTATCCGTCCAGGAACATCTTCCGAGTTTTACTCGACATCTTTACCATCTTCAGCATCCAGGGAAGATTAACTGGTTTTTCCAACTAGGTCTGAGGCCCAGGGGCGCAATCTTCTACAATAGGGAGAAAAGGAAGAAAACAGCCTAATTCGTGAGCCAGTCATAGACGAAGGCCCATTGGTTGACACCACCTTTTTCACCTGGGAAGACGACAAAACTGCTCCATCTGCTCCTCAATTACCTGATTCGCAGGTAGAAGAATATCTCCCCACCAATCAAGCAAAAGAAGAAGCAAGTCCGCTGGCATGCGGTTACGATTGGGCCGACAAGATGCTGGAAGAGGTACAAAACGAATTGCCCGAGGGCACACCTGAAAGTTTTGAAAGTGAAGGGCCTGATTCATCCCCTAGGATCGACTGGGTGCCCAGAGATCCTAGTTCTCCACAGTGGTCGCAAGATATCAGTTCCACCGCATCTTGGGCCCAAAGGAAGAAGAACAAGCCAGGGAAACACTAGAGATCGCGTCTGCGAAAAGGCGAGTTTCTCACCTGTCGTACCTGATGTTCCCGTCGTCCCACAGGCTGAAGTTCAACCTGTTATCACCAGCATTCCACCAAAAGTTCCGGAGGAAGTAGCAGCGTCACAGGCAGTTCAACCACCTGTTCAAGATGACGATGCCGCCAACTCTGTCACCCCAAGGGCTCGACTCCGTCGCCCGTTTGCAGTTCCGACCTCGGATGAGTTGGAAGCCATGGGGCTGGCCAGAAACTTCATATTCATGGGACCACCGCCGTTTCGAGGAGGTGCCGCAGCTCAACTTCCTAGTCATGACGACGAAGACACGAGCAAGGACGAAGACGCTGCAGCAAGGGAGTGATTCAGTTCGTTTATTTTGGTCTTTTGTGAAATTTTATTGAAGGAAAGTCATTTTTCGTAGAATTTAGATCAATCCCATAAACCAAAGAATTACAAAATTTGTTCCTAAAAATTTGTTCCTAGCTATTTTGTATGTTTTCAATATTGGAGGTAAACACTCACTCAACCTTGTTGTGGCCGCTTCATGCCTTCCATTCTTTTATACTTTTATAGTGTATGTCGCATATGGCATGTGTAATATGCCCTCATAATATTGTTATATGCATTTTTAAGTTTTGTATTCTAGTATAAGCAATTTGTTATACCAAAGAAGTTTACTTTCTGCCGTCCTGATTTCTGTTTACTTAAAGACGGGCATTACAATATCATTATGTATTTTATCTCAATCCGTATAACTGTTTATTCAGGGATGAGTTTTTCTAATCAACGTTAATCTCATTCATTTTGGCATTTTCATTGCAACTGATGCTTTGCATGTTCATTTCATGTTTTTATTCATCTTGGGGTTGCATTCTTGCCTTGCTACAAATTGTCTGGGTATGTGGCCGTTTGCCCTCAACATACATTTGGGGTTTCTGTTTGACGTGGGAATTGTGGATTTATTAGGGCTGGGTTGGTAATGTTTGTTGGCTTAACCATTTTGGCTGTTTGATTACATTGTTTTTGTACTTTTGTAATTCCCTTTGGGTTTGTGCGGATTCTTGGCCAATGTAATAAACCTTTTTTATTGTCAACACATACCGCTCTTCATTAAAGTATGCATAGCACCCTGTGACCCTTTCCCGTAGCATGTTTACATAGCGCATTTTTCTGCGATGGTGGTCTTGCTTTCACCCTTTTTTTTGGACCATTACTCGTGTTCTTGATGACAGCTTCATTGTCACTGGATAAAATTTCGTCCCGTTTGGCAATGCACCGGAATTTCAGAGGGCTCTTGAGAGAACTTGCTGCTATTTGCGTTATTTTTGCCTGTCATCAATGATTGAGTTATGCAATTTGTGTTTATACATTTACCATGCTACGTCACTTAGTACTTCCACATAATGCTCAACAATGGCTAATATGTTGCAGTCATGGTAGACGTTACATAGCCATATGGCTGGTGCCAGTGTTTGGCTAATTGGCTAATGGGTTGGCACCCTGCTGCTTTATGCAGAGGAGGCTAATTATGCACAATAAAAGAGGCTGCAAGGACTGGGAGAGCGAGACAACTGTTGTGGACCATTGATGAATGTTCCTAAACCTGACATGACTATCAAGTCCTGTGTTCTGAACTCCACCTTGGAAGCTTTGGTATTCCGGTGTATACTGGTTGTCCATGTAAGGCTCTAGAGTCAGCAGTTGGTCACTCATAGCTTATGATGGGGGTTCGTTCCTTACGATTATTATTATTAGCATATAATCATCCCTATCAGGTCGTTCATTATCAATTTTGCATATACTTAAATAAAGGATCATACTCTTAGCAAGAGATGGTACTCATGATTTACTTCAAATAATAGGGTAAAAGTGAACAAGGGATTTCCAATAACTTCAAATGCTGATCTACACGGTAAGGAAATCAAATATGGTAAGAATGGCTCGAAGAGTGCATCAGGATAACCAACTTTTCCTGTGGACACTCTAGGAAGCAAGGGGGTACTCGAAACTTGAGGTTTCCAAATACCATGGGTAGTGCTACCCGACCTGCAGGCTGTCTAGGCCTTAAGAAAGCCAAAAGATTAGATACCTGCAGAATTGAGTTCTTGCAACACTTTCTTTTATTAGAAGTCCACTTTTTGCTGTTACTTGATTTTGGAGTCAAAATATATATCGAAATCTATAAGGTTTAAACTATTAATTGTACAAAAAAGAAAAGTAGAAGTCACCATGTGGTAAGGCCTGTAGCACTTGCAGTGAGACGTCTTGCCTGCTTGCTGGTCCTGAGAAGAAGAAAGAAACCAGCCCATGGATTTACAAAGGATGGTCTTTTGGTGCAGGTCACATGTCCTAGGAAATTGCCAATCTAGTCAAACTTTGACATCATTATCTGTCCCTTGATTAGTTCCCTTAAGCCGGGTCTCCACCAAGACGTACATGTTTGCATAAACACGTTTTTACAAACATATGCAAAAAGTTTTCCCTCAAGAGTTTGTTTCAGACACCATTTTTTAAATATAATGTAAAAATATGTAAATGTAAAAATTATACAGCTATTAAAGACATTTAATAGGTGCACAATTTTGATATTTACATGTATTTACAAAATGGCGGCTGAAACAAACGGCATTGGAGCATGTAAAGGGCCACCACGTTGATCAAGGCTTAAGTTGGACAGCATGGTGGTGAGGCCTATCAAAGCTAAGTGGTTCGAGGGTCGCAACATACCATTCAGAAACAACAGGGGATACACTCTTGTCTGAGCTATGGATGGAGGACAGCTGGATTCAAAAAATTACCAGGATGTCACCTGCAGACTTAGAAAAAATGCAACACTTTATAGGTCTCGAAATTTCCAAACATAACAAAAACTACAGAAAAACTATATCAATTGCTGATAGAT
Organism: Julus scandinavius; assembly: GCA_034696685.1. Lineage (NCBI taxonomy): Eukaryota > Metazoa > Arthropoda > Diplopoda > Julida > Julidae > Julus > Julus scandinavius. Next base: position 4,154 of record JAQGAE010004419.1, on the reverse strand, counting down.
TAGCAAGCTGCGGTTTTTAGCAATAGGAGAATCACCGAAGTTTCATGTATCTTTTTAAAGTATCCAAACAGAGTATTTTAAAAATTATACCTGAAGTTTGCACAGCACGCATTACCTATAGAACAGCAAAAATACACTAAGGTAATAATCTACAATCACATTTCAAACATTCATCCATTTATTTTACAAAATTGTACATAAATTTAAAAATAGTTGCCCATCACTTTGGGTTAAGTTATGGACAACACTCAATGATTGGTGGCTAAAATCTAGCCATATTTCTCCTCTGCAAGCATTCCCATGTCTGCCTTAAACAAAATTTTATTTATTTCATTTTGAAAAATGCTTCGCTCAAAATTCGTCTTAAGCTTTTCTAACTTAATTGCCACCAACTCCCCAAAAATTGACCCCTCACTTCTTTCTTTGGGATCCGATTGCTGCCACTCCAGCACCATCGTCAATGCAGTGATGACTAGCTAATGTGTTTTCTTCCTGTAGCCTAGCTCTTTTTGCAGATAGTGGTTGAGGCAGTAATGGCGGTAATGCATGGTTGTCTAGGGACGACTGCATGGATAAATCCTCCATAAACTTGTCATCGGAAGTTTGCCACCTTTCCGAGTTGCTCTCCATCAAGCTGCTTTTAAACTCAACATTGTCACCCATACCCTGAAATAAAAATTAAGAAATTAGCATTGTTTGATTGCAGTTTCCCTCATGTAAAGGCGAATGGTTGAAAATTTACACACTGCATCGGTGCTATGGATGGAAAGCACATTGCTTTGCAGGATCCCTTGAACAGTGGAAGTGAGTTTTTCAACTACAAGCGCTACTTCAGCATTGCTGACACAAATTACAACTTTATTTATGCAAATGTTGGGTGTCATGGTCGAATTGTTGATGGGGGAGTTTTTAGAAATACTGCTGTGGATAAGAAATGGTTACTGAACCCTTAACATGCCTGATGAAGCACTGCTGCCAAGGAGACAAGAATTACAGCTATATGTCATTGAGGCTGACCTTATGTCTTGAGGCAATCTGTAAAAATGTAACCAGGCCTTATTCAAGCTATCAGTCAAAGTAGTCTACTTAGCAGCTATTTAATTATCACATATCTAGAGCACGGAAAGTGGTGGAAAACATATTTGGGATTTTATCACCAGTTTTTAGGGTTTTCGGGAAGGCTGTTAGTATTAAGTGCAGAAAAGGCAAGAGTTCGTAGCTCACACTTGTGTTCATCTACATAACTATGCAAAGAACACCGGTGAAGTGATTCCTGGGTCATGGTGCAATGAATCTCACACAGCTTTCCTCCCTCTCAAAAACAAAAGCAGAAGCAATACGGATTGAATTTGCCGAATACTTTGGAACGTCTCTTAGAAGAGTTTGCTAGTAGAACAAATATTCTGAATTTCTTTGTAAATTATAGCGATTTATATGTTAAATAAATAAATAATATACCTTTGAATGACACGAGTCTGATATTTTTTTGAGCGGAGTGATGCCATCCATGAAATGCAATCGAGTGAAAGCAAACCACTTTGATTGCTTGACCTAACTGGCACTGGCTCCTGACTTCTTTAAATCCGCAATTTGTTTTCTCACGCCGATATTGGTTTATTAAGGTCTTCATTTTGCGTCGGACCATCTCCGATGTCAGATCCATGTCAGAAGCAATTTGAGCCCAAGCATCATTTCGTTTATTCTGGTTTTTGTACTCCTTGCACTTGACATCCCATAAGCATAGGTTACTATAGGCTGTTATTAAAAGATGTACTTGCTCCTTGGTCCATTCCATTTCCCTGTAAGCAAATTGTTCTACTTCATTAGTTTATAAGTTATGCCAATAAACAAAAATACTGAAAGGGCACATGAATATGCAGCATGTGTGGATATTATCAATATTATGAACTCAGATGCTAGATATTGATGTGCTTTTTCAATAATTTTGAGATCTGACGTATTGACAAGTCCAAATAGCCGAAACTTTGAAAGGGAACATATGTATAGCAGCTGGGTTTATAATATTGAAAATATCCACCCAGATGCTGGATATCGATGTGCCCATTTAATAATAATGCTATCTGACTTATTGATGGGTCCAAATAGGCAAAATATTGAAAGAGCACATCAACATGGAGCATCTGGGTTTATAATATTGATGACATCCACCCAGATGCTGTGTATTGATAATTTTGTTATCTGATGTGTCGACAGTTAGGCACCCCCACCTTCGGATGTCCCTCTTGGGACCCAGTGAGGGATGACTGGTGATAGGTCGTGTGCTCCGGACCTTCGTATGGCAGGGGAGATACCGGAGGGTGTTCCGAGATCCCTGTCATGCGGGAGGTATTACGACTTTCCCTTTGATCGGGATAATAGTCCACCCGGATAGTACCTTGTATCGGAGGAGCCGGTATAGCCCGAGTTCTTGTTTCGGGTGTCACTCTACTTCCCCTTGCGGGTGGGTAGTCCGTGACTTTCGCTGTCAGCGTCGCCTCTGTTCCGGATGTTGACGGAAGGTCTTGGATGCGGGTATCAGCTGTTCCAGGAGGACAATATTCCTCCCGTGACAGCTGCCTCATCTCTTCTTCCTCTTCCGGATCCATAGGAGGCGTAGACGTTCTTGCCCCACGTTGGGCGCCAATTATTAGGCACCCCCTCCTTCGGATGTCCCTCTTGGGACCCAGTGGGGGATGACTGGTGATAGGTCGTGTGCTCCGGACCTTCGTATGGCAGAGGAGATACCGGAGGGTGTTCCGGGATCCCTGTCATGCGGGAGGTATTTCGCGTGTTCATCTAGGGCGGGTGATCAAGCCGTCCTGGGCGTAGCGTTTGATACCGTTATAAGTTTGGGCCGGGAGCGGTGCGGAAAAGTCTTAATCCTACGTGAGGGTTAGCCTTGACGTTGCTAGCACGTGGTGACCTGCTTTGGGAGTTCGGTCAGGCTCAGTTAAGGAGAATCGATGTAAAAGGCTTAACTGGCCTGGGGTCTCGTATTTCTTAGGGAAACTGAGCTGTAAATGAAACAGAAGCAGTTGGACTAAGTTTAAAAGAAAAGTATTTTTATTCTAGAAAATCATACGGACAGTTTAAACAGAGGTTCGCAGTCTGAGACTGCTCATTGCTGAATGAGGGACATGGTTTGGATGTCCCTCTATTTATACATATTAAGCGTGTGAAATTGGTTTCTAGCTCAGACATGTTATAATTAACACTTATGCATTTTGGAGACAGTGGGGGCCAAAATGAAACTAATGATGTCTTCTTTTGGTGTCTTTTCAGCTTGTCTCCTTTTAGGGCCTGTGAAGTGGGTCACTTCGTCTGTCCTGGCGTCCGATGTCCGTTGTCCATTGTTACTGGGCGTGGGACAATTCTTCTTTAGTGTTAACGCATATGGAGGTCGTCGTTGTAACGATTAGTGTTAAGTGGCGCCTACTATGTGCGCCTTTTATAATTATCTATTACAGCTTATGAGTGGCGCCACCACACGTGACGCATACGCAATTACAGTTGGATTATTGTACCCGTTGGTCACAATAAAAGTGTTCAGTTATCAATCTACTATTGGTTTATCAGCTTAATAACAGATATTCTTACATGGTGTCAGAAGTGCTGGACCTGTTTCCTACCCATGTGATGTTCACAGCATTCTCTCCGCCCAGTTACAAGTATTACTAGACGTTTTCCTTTGTGTTGTCAACAAATGGCGGACCCTACCGATTCGTCCAGTGTCCATTCCAGTGGCATACGTCCTCCGAAGCCGCTCCTTATGTCTGTAAAAACTTCTGATGTGTGGGAGGACTGGATCCAAAGTTTCGAATGGTATGCTGTAGCCACTAAACTTTCCAAGCAAGATAGTGTGATCCAAGTTGCTATATTCATGTCAATCATTGGACCTGAGGCTCAACAGATTTTTAAAACTTTTGGACTGACTGATCTCGAGAAGAAAAATCTGTCTATCATCAAAGATAAGTTTCGAACCTATTTCACCCCTACTGCCAATTACGCGTTCGAGAGATACAAATTTAATAAGATGTATCAGCAGGAAGCAGAGCCTTTCACCGACTTTGTCACCAAACTCCGGCTACAAGTTAACAAATGCAAATTTGGTAACCTTGCGGACGAAATGCTACGTGACCGTATCATTGTCGGTC
>JAQGAE010004418.1:0-12831 GCA_034696685.1 Julus scandinavius | reverse complement strand
CTTAATTTTAGAGCCCCTCGTGGGCCCCTAAAATCCCTGCCCAGGTTTTCAGGCAAGTCATCTGCGCATCCGTTCTAAGCATCCGTTCTACGCTGGTTTTATATTGCACATCCTATTTATGCAGGTCTACTGCACATCGGTTCTGCGTAGTAGACCTGCCCAGGTTTTCTGGCAAGTCATCTGCACATCCATTCTGCGCATCCTATCAAAGCAGGTCTACTGTGCATCGGTTCTGCACCGATCTACTGCGCATCAGTTCTGCGCATCCGTTCTACGCAATTCTACTGCACATCGGCTCTGTGCATCCGTTCTATGCAGGTCTACCTACTGCGCATCCTACTTATGCAGGTCTACTGCGCATCCGTTCTACGCAGGTCTACCTACTGCGCATCGGTTTTGCGCATGTCTATTGCGCATCTGTTCTGCGTAGTAGACCTGCCCAGGTTTTCTGGCAAGTCATCTGCACATCCGTTCTGCGCAGGTCTACTGCGCATAGGTTCTGCGCACAGTGGTTAAATGTGACCTATATGATACCACATGATAAATCATAGACTAAAAAGGGTCCATTCATGTAGCTACCAATGGCACATACAAGACTGTACATGACAAATATATACAACTTAACACGTAGACATGGTGATAAACTTATAATCAACAAATATTTAAATAAATGCGTTTGAAGCTGATTAATTCTAATAGGATTTCATGAAATTTTGTAATTGAATCCCTCGCATTATTTTTATCACACGAAAAGATATTTGCCATTCCCACAACATAATCCTTGAGAGTATTTTATGACCTGGTTTTATGCCAAAGTTTTGAAATCATACTCTGGTTTCTCTTCAAACTAAACGAAAAAAATCTCTTCTCTTTTACTAAAGATTTCCGTGGAGAGGAACAACTTAATGGTTAAGTCTATATACACAATTTTTTTGGATCTCCTGCCTTTTGGTTGGAAGAATAAATAATGAAACTTCAGAAATGTATTTCAAATGTGGATCATCCATGATGACTGAGTTGTTATAACCCTATATTGACCAGAATTTGGATTATGTTTGATTTTCATGTTAGTTTTTGAATAAATCGGTTAAGTTAGCATAAAAGAGAAAGTAAATATATGTATAGGCCTAAAAAATATAAAATAATGCAAGCAGATGTGCTTCAGTGATGCATAATATACCTACTGTATGAAAAATTCAAAATGGCAATTTCGGCTATATTTTATGATATTTTATTCATTTATGCCTGAGAAATTTTTTAAACCGAGTTTTGCTCAAATTCTGGTATCTTTTATCGTTTATATGAAATTGTGAGTTTTCCCCAAATGTCAATAAAGTTTGAAAGTCCTAAAATACGCTCTTTACTGTTCCATCTGAAATAGAACAGAATTTTAAATTCGTCCATCTTTGCCAACCATAATGACATAAACGCTAACCATAGTGAATTTCACCTTCAGAATTATTTCACGAAGTTCAACACCCTCTGGTGGTGAATGACCCTTTAGCATTTTTTAACGCGCTGCCATGCTTACGACAGAAATGGCCCATTATAGAAAGACGGTGCTAAGGGCTTATACACCACCAGAGGGTTCTGAAATGAATTAAGACTCAAGTTTGCAGTACCAATGGCGCCATCTGTTGCATTAGCAAACAGACTGAATTAGTCGGATAATTCATACCTTTAAAATCCAGTCAGATCAAAGGCCCATGCTGTACATTTCTAAGCACCCACCTCGCTACCAATTTAACGACACTTTTCCAGATTTTTCTGATTAATAGAAATTTCCTGACCTTGAAGGGAAATTCCAGGTGTTTAATACAAAGTTATGCATAATTCCCGAGTTTCTCAAAATTCAAGTACGTTTGGAACTGGGACACATTTCTTCTGGTGTCCAATTCCACTTTCACTGACCTTTAAAACTTAACACGGAATAAAAATGTTTATCATATTGTTTTTTATGTGAGAATTTTAGGACTATTTGCAACAAAACTGACCTACAGATTTTATGGTACTTGTTTGTTAATTCCCCGCCACCCAAAGTATGGCATGTCAAAAAGCAACATAATCGGTTAGTTAGGTTAGGTAAGGTGTGGTGTGGTGTGTGAATATGTTGCTTTTTGACAAGCCATACCTTGGGTGGCGGGGAATTAACAAACAAGTACCGATTTTATAGTTGCGCATTTTTTTGAAAATCCCGCCATTATCCGTTCTAAATTTTTTACAACGGCGTTTTAGAGTAAGGCGTAACGCGTCGCACAGTGGTGCCACAAGCGGTCAGTTCGAACATCGCACATGAACAGAAGCCTACCTGGTTTTTGGCTGTTTTTTGTCGAAACATTACGGACAAAGTAATAGCCAGAAACAGTCATATCTAAGTGGTAAGAACGAATATTTGTCTTACCCGATAGCATTTAAAATCTGCGTTGTTAATACCGTTTTGTGTCACGAACGACAGGACTAGACTGGCCGTTGCTCAAAACTTGCTTGGGATTCTCGGGATTCCGTCGGCTGCTACTACATGAACACGAACTATACAGGGTGAACCAAAACTCCATATGTGTTCGGGCATTCAAACTTTCCAAACCAAGAAAAATACTGCTCATTTCGTCAAGTTTGTGAACTTCAACCGGTTAGCAATGTTATTTAAAAAGTGCTATCCTCACCCGTTAGGTGTGAACATACAGGGTGTCCCAAAATTCACACTCTCAATAATGGAATTGTTTGAGTTAAAATGGACTGGAAACCCCAAATATATTTCTTCCCATTCCAATATACTTACATACAGTTGACACATTAAAGTATGTGAACAACATGAACTACGTCGTTTACAGGTAAATGAAATGGAGAAAACTTGTCATATAGTCAATTTACCAAGTGAAATTTGACAAGTTTTCTCCATTTCATTTACCTGTAAACGACGTTTTTCATGTTGTTCACATACTTTGTGTCAACGTTTAGGTTGAAATTACAGAACCCATTGATACACCCTCACGCCTCATAAATTTGCAAAATATGCACTGCTCTGTAAACATACAGGGAGTCCTAAAACTAACTCTCCCATTTCAATGGAATTACTTGAGTTAAAAAGGGATGGATACCCCAAATATAGGCCCACTAGTTTCTTCCCATTTATATATGGGTTGGGGTAACAGAGCCCATTAATACACCCTCACGCCTCATTAATTTTCAATTTATGCTGCACTATGTAAACATACAGGGTGCCACAAAACTAACTCCACCATATCAATGAAATTGTTATAGCTAAAAAGGGTTGGAAACCCCAAATATAGGCCCACAAGTGTCTTTCAATTCCGATTTCATTGGAATTGCTTGAATTAAAAAGTTTGGAAATTGGTAAAAAGATAAAAAAAAGTGGAAACCCTAAATATAGGCCCACAACTTTATCCCATTACTATATGGGTTGAGATAACGGAATTCTTTGATACACCCTCACGCCTCGTTAATTTGTAGCTTATCTCGTCCCAAAACTAACTCTCATTTTAATGGAATTGTTTGAATTAAAAAGGGTTGGAAACCCTAAATATAGGCCCACAAGTTTTTACCAATTCCAAAATGGGTTGAGATAACGGAACCCGTTGATACACCCTTACACGTATGCTCTACTCTGTAAATATGTCCCAAAAATAACTCTCATTTCAGTGGAATTGTTTGAATTAAAAAGTGTTGGCAACTGTCGGAAACCCTAAATATGGGCCCACAAGTTTCTTCCCATTCCAAAATGGGTTGAGATAACGGAACCCAGTGATACACCCTAACCCCTCATTAAATTTTAACTTCCGCAACACTCTGTAAACATACAGGGTGTCCCAAAATTAACTCTTGTTTTAATGGCATTGCATGAATTTAAAAGGGATGGAAACCCTAAATATAGACCCACAACTTTCTTCCAATTCCGATACAGGTTAAAATACCGGATACCAAAATACCAAATACCGAAAATCCTTATAATGTATCTCTCCCCGCTTTATCAATACCGAGGTCCAGAATTTCAAATTCGAGCAGATGCTTATCATGGGGTGGAGTTAGATGGGGTGCATCCATATCAGATCGCCCATTTTTATTGAATGGCCCATATGTAGGGTGTTTAAAAATAGTTTTCCATCCCCCCCACCGCAAAAATAGGCTGTTCCCTCTATTTCTTGTTCCTCGTTTTTATTGGTCCCAGAACTCATTGACATTTCGTTGTGGAGATAGAGCAGAAAGGTTGGTTGCCAGGGATTCCCCCCGAATTACCACCACCACTAACATCACCGAAATCCCATAGAACTGTTTTCGGATTCTCCGGTCTTGTGTCATGTGCTCGTAGCGTACTAGCGTGGAAATTAAAATCATAAGAATACATCAGAAAAGCCGGGATACCAGTGTTTCCAGTTAGCCGTATCGATGCCCGGCCTGGAAGAGTGATAACCATGGAAGACCGTGAGATAAAGTCCGAGGATCGGGATTCTCGGACTTGTAGCACGAGTGGGGATTGTCAGGGGAGACATGGACCGACAGGGGACACCTTTGTGGTGCCCGGAGCCGGGGTCGAGAGCGGAGAGGTGCTAGTTGTAGTCGCCCCGAGACGTCGTACGGTGCACAAAGTTCCCTACTTCAAAGTGAAATTTAAAAAGTATTCAAAAAGTGTACGTTCGCTGTGCAGTTCCTTTGCTTCCGCCGTCAAACCCCCCTCCGTGGTCCTCTGTGCCGCCGTTTTCATATTAAGCTCCGTCGCATTAAATACTTTACAAAACTCGCAAATAACGCATTTAAAGGACAGGGTGTCCACACTGGAGAGAAGTTCGGAAGAACAACGAGACACTTTGCTTGCCTTGTTAGAAGCCAGACTCAACGCTATCGTGGATGAGGTAAGGCATGCCTGAAATTCATTTTTACAGTCGAACCCGCTTAATTGCACAGCGGAAATGTGCAATTAACCGGTCACAATTCCATACAAAAGTTGCACATGGGGCTTGTGAAATATGTGAACTTATCAGGTTTGTGCAATTATCCGGTTTAACTTCATGTAGAAAACGTAGGGCAAAAGTTCGGGGCATGGAGAATATGTGCAATTATCCGGTCACAATTCCATACAAAAGTTGCACATGGGGCTTGCCATATATGTGAACTGATCAGGTTTGTGCAATTATCCGGTTTAACTTCATGTAGAAAACATAGGGCAAAAGTTCGGGGCATGGAGAATATGTGCAATTATCCGGTCGCAATTCCATACAAAAGGGTCACATGGGGCTTGCGAAATATGTGAACTTATCAGGTTTGTGCAATTACCCGGTTTCACTTCATGTAGAAAACATAAGGCACAAGTTCAGGGCATGGAGAATATGTGCAGTTAGCCAGTCACAATTCCATACAAAAGTTGCAGATGGTGATTGCCATATATGTAAACTGATCAGGTTTGTGCAATTATCCGGTTTCACATCATGTAGAAAACATAGGGCAAAAGTTCAGGGAACCGTTCAGGAAAGTTATGCGGTGTGCAATTAAGAGGGTTCGACTGCACTAAACAAGGTCCACACTGCTTGTATAATCAGGGTACTGAAACCACCAACACGAACTAATATGCTTGGAATGTGATGCTAGGAGACTGGGGTGCATTGAGACACTTTTTACTAAAACAAGCTTAAGTTGATGTGGGTGAAAATTGTCTATCAAATCTACTCAATCTATACAAAATTTTAACGTTTGAAAAAAATGTTGAGGAATGTCTCACGTTATACCCACTCATGGGGTAAAGTGAATGTGTCTCACCTTGCACCAAATCAGTTGTCTCAGTTTACCCCACGTGGAGATTTCCAATACAAATTTGAATTGCATCAATAGCAAATTATATTCAACTAAAACGATATGTTTCTAGTTATTTAGCAATAAGATATGCATTAAGTAGAGTAACAGATAAATATCTGCAACGAACAGTGATTAAATATGTGGGTAAATATAACCAGTGAGTGGTTAAGTATGACCATTCTGTGATTAAATATGACCAATCAGTGGCTAAATGTGACCAGTCAGTGATTAAATATGGCCATTCAGTGGCACAATGTGACCAGTCAGTGGTTGAATATGACTTTTCAATTGTTGAATGTGACCATTCAGGGGTTAAATATGGCCAGTCGGTTGTTAAATATGATCAGTCAGTGATTAAACGTGACCAGTGAGTGGCTAAATATGAGTAATAATACGTATCTATGTATGATTAATAATGGGCCAAATAAGGTCCATACATGTTTTTATATGGCTTTTCCACTAAGCTTGTATCGACCTTACTCCAAGATCCTGCGGCACACTTGGGGCCCCTAGGCGCAGCGGCACACCTTATTCGCATTCATGCAAAACGGCCCGTATCGTTCCAACCACATTTGAAAACCTGTTATTGACCGTTTGCAAACACCCCTCCCAGGTGAGAACCCCGGGGTCCTTATCTGCCCATTCGATCGCACTAAATCGCAGCGTACAGCATGCAACGGTGGCCCTATTATGTGTGGCCCCAAGAGTTTCCAACGGAATCGCAACGTTGGACCACCCTTAGCACCCTATAACAATGAGCTCTGGATTTGAGTTTTGCCACAGAATACAATCTTTTCATCTATGAAATGGAATAGTATCCTCTATGCTTAGTAGCCAGCAACTTGAAAAGTCTAGAGTTGTGCTTAAAATTTGTGATAAACATCAGTCGTTAATCTAAAAAAATCCTTTATATTATAAAGGATTTTTTTAGATTAACCAAAAAAACCCAATTTTTAAAAAAAATATCTTAGAAAATTGATCAGATTTAGAAGAAAAAAAATATTGAGGGGGTCGTGGGAGGGAGCTTTGAATATTTAAGGGATCCTTGAAATCCTTGAATTTTTTTCAGAAAATTTACTGAATTTGCCGGGTAATAACTTCAATTATTTAGGTCCTATATCAACTCAGACTTTGACTAACATTTAAAGTATTTTGTGACTGATAACTTGACTTTATTGCATATTTTTAAAAATATTTTCTGGAATATTTTAAAATATATTTTCTGCAGTATTTTAAAAATAGATTTTCTGCAATATTCTAAAAATAGATTTTCTGCAATATTTTAAATATAGATTTTCTGCGATATTTTAAAAATTGATTTTCTGCAATATTTTAAAAATAGATTTTATGCAATATTTTTAAAATAGATTATGAAATATTTTGAAAATAGATTATGCAATATTTTAAAAATAGATTCTCTGCAATATTTTAAAAATAGATTTTATGCGATATTTTGTAAATAGATTTTATGCGATATTTTGAAAATAGATTTTCTGCAATATTTTAAAAATAGATTTTCTGCAATATTTTAAAAATAATTTCTGCAATATTTTGAACATAGATTATGCAATATTTTAAAAATAGTTTATGCAATATTTTAAAAATAAGTCAAAACAGGTAACTTAACTTTGTGATAAATGCTACAATGATATGCATTGAATATGTAGTTATTCAATGCATATCATATGTTTTTTTTGCAAATTTTTGCAAAACACATTTCTTAAAAATACAAAAATATGGACTTGAATATAAAGGCTATATGAATACTTTTTACACAATTTGTAGCGCTATTTTAAACAAAGCTTCGAGTTTTCAGATTAAAAATCTCCGTGATTCTATGTACAGATATATATGCTTAGCTCTTATATAGCCCTTGTGTAATTTCTTCTCTTTTATATACCCTGTTTTACGTATAGTTTCTTTAATGAACGTCAAAGTTGACCACAGCGTATCTCGGGTTAGGCCTAATTAGGCCTAGTTGCCCTCTGTGGCATCTATCCCACAAAATTTCAAGTTGGTTCGTTAACCTGTGTAGGCAGATTATAAAGTGGCAGTAAGTTCAATCGGTACAAGCAAGGGAAGAGGGAGTGATGCTAATCTGCTTGGGAAACCTTGGGGAACTAAGCTGGGTCTTGCTTCAGAAAAGTTAGTTTCGTATTTTTGAAGGTGTATGTCCATTGTATGGAGTCTACCACTATACTTAGGAACAGTGTTAGGCAGTAATTGAGTACATTGAATGGATTTGAGTAACGAGTAAAAGAGTACTGTGTACAAAGGGGGATTGAATATAAAATGTACGAGTAGAAAAGTAATTGAAGGCAATTGTACTACGAAAATGTGTGCTCATAATGGGCGATTGAAAATGTCCTTGAGTATTAACATAATCTAACATTATGAGTACCAATGTAATCGAGTATGAGTTGAAATACTTAAGGTGGTTCACAACCCTATCACTTTTAATGGGGAAAATTTTAAAACGTACTCACAGCCAAACAAAAAGAGATTAAATAAAAATAAAAATTGTTTAAAATAGTTTGATAAATCAGTAAGCGCGTATGATGTCGTTTTTCACTTTGAAATGGTAGATTTTTTAAAAATTAATAAACAAGTTTGAAAAATGTCCGTTAATTTGAATTCTTGTGCAGCCACCTGCTGGCAGCATGTGCAAATTAACGGACATTTTTCAAACTTGGTTATCTACCATTTCAAAGTGAAAAACGACATCATCATACGCTTACTGATTTATCCAACTATTTTAAACAATTTTTATTTTTATTTAATCTCTTTTTGTTTGGCTGTGAGTACGTTTTAAAATTTCACCCATTAAAAGTGATAAGGTTGTATTCCAGCTTAAGTAATTGAGTCGCGTTTAATACATTTGAGTAACGAGAATAAGTAACTTGAAATGTGGGTCATCGTAACAGCTATTATGAATGTTTCCTAATTTTTACTTATGATCCTGCTTTTGATGTACTAATCTTTTTTCACATTAATTATTAAGATTTTGCCTGAATATTCGCGTTGAATATTCCCTAAACAGTACTTTTGAAATCTGCCATACTCTTAATCAGTACTCGCATCCGTAAGTACAGTTTACCCAAGTCTAATTATGATACTACTCATGCTATAGAGTATGATATTCAACACGCATAATCAGTACTTACTCATGAGTACATATTTACTCAAGTTTGATATGACTACTGATTATATGAACTCTACTTGTACTATACGTAGTGTGTTATTCCACTGCAATCGTAATCAGTACTCTTACTCAGTGTACTCATGAGTACAATTTCCCCCAAGTTTGCTTGCGGTATACATTGCTAATCCAAGTGTCTAATCCGGCTTAACAAAATCTTGGTCAAATTGTTGTCCCAAAAAATGTCAGCAATTCATTTTATTTTCAACGAAGTTTTTGACAAATATTTGGTTTTCCATACTTATTTGGAAAGTTCATTTCTGAAATTTCATGTTACATAAAACAAGGACAAATTCATATTTTTTAATGTAAAAATTAGGCACTACATTTTCAACCTAGAAAAAAATCTGTTATTTTGACACTAGGATGATTCCAAAAATTAAAATTCCATGATTTTTACTTATTTTTTTTTCATAATTTTTGTTGGAAGGACCACACATTTTGGTGAAAGCTGTTCTTATTAAACAGCATGCATGATATAATTAAGGTTCGGTTCAGTTCAGGTTCAACCGTAATAAAGTAATGAAGGTTCATTTGAGTTCAGTTTTTTACTTAAGCAAACTTGTTTTATACTTCAAAAGCAAATTCCGCAATTTTAAAATTACAAGACAGAATTTCTAGAGAGAGAAAAAAACAACTAGAGCGTGAATCGTTGATTTATTACCAGCTATTGTACAATTCATCACCCTAAACTATTTTTAAAAACTAATTAACACATGTTTGAGAACGAATATTATTTAGATTTTTCTGTATTCTAGTTTTAAATCAAGCAGATCGAAATAAAATACACTATCATGTTACTCGCATTTTTTTATGGTATTATCTAATTTATGAATTCTTATAGCTCATATTTCATTCATCCCTCCCTAAAGAATTTCACTAATTTCACATTCATATTCTTATAGATGCAAATGCATATGGACGCTGTTCAGTATATATATATATATATATATATATATATATATGTTAAATCGATCGGATTTTAGAGAACCCTATATAGTTGATCTAAACCCTAGTGACCTATCTGATGTGGAGGGCACATAATTTATTAGCCTGCCAGTAAATCAATGTTTCGTTGTTAACAAAATAACGAAACAAGTATCAAATATCAAATATCAATATGCCCAACAGTAATCACAGACTTTGTTGCATCTGATATATGACTAGTCAGTAGGGAATCTAAATTTCTTGGGTATTCAGATACGAGGGTACTCGATTGAAATACCCGGGTGTTGGGAAACTTGGGTCCTGATTGAACCATAAATGTTTTTATGCTTTGGTACAATTGCCATAAAGTGAAAACATTTTTTGCTTCGATCCTGACCGCCTCTTGTGCTTAGTACACACTATAGGAAACGCGAAACTGAAATAGTTTTTGCAAAGCAAGTTATTTCTGTAACGCATTTCTATAAAGATGTTTGTACAAATGTATCTGTCCACATAAAAAAACAATTCGAAACGGAGGAACTGTTTGCCGGTCAAGGCGCTCGTACGAAGGCCTTTACATATACTCCACGTGCTTCATCGCAGTCTACGCTTATACTATGGTGAACTTGCCAGCCATACATGAGGTGAATATCGTTTTTTAGTGTTCACTGTAGTGCAAGCGTCGTCTGCAAAGAAACGCGTGGAGTATAAAGGCCTTGGTAGGAGCGCCTTGACCAGGAAACAATGTTTCCTCTGATCTTCACCGCCTCTTGAGCGATCGCCGAAATGTTTCATGGAAACACGTTTTTTTGGCCAAAGGTTTGCTGAAACTTGGTTGCAGAAACCCGGTGAGCGTTCACATATTGCAAACATATTTGCGAAACATTGTTTGTGTTTCGAGTTTCCTATAGTGTTTACTAGGCATTAGGCGTTTGCTGAAACATCGGGATGGAAACTTGGTAAGCAAACTTTTATCGTAAACATGCTTTCACAAACCTTGCTTTTGCTTTGTGTTTTAGTTGGTGTGTACTAGTCTTTATGCATTCGCAAACGTATCTGTGCGCGTTTGCTAATTAGCAAGTCAAAAAATTAAATGTTTTATGTATACATATATTAGATTCCCAAGACTATAGGCTAAAATTTGCTAAAAATTAAACATGTAAGAATCCTTCTGCATGTAGATAATTTTGTAACAAAATGCCGAGTATCTGATTATACCTTTTAATAAAGTAATTTATTCAATAAGGGGCAAATTAATAGCTTGTGTTTCTTATGCTTTTTTATTTGGGAATTCCCTCGGGGAGGTCTTTTTAATTTGACTAATTGAACAAAAACATCTTCGTTATATTTTTTATTTGACACTGCTTCTTGTTTTGGCTAATTTTTACCTACATTTTATTATGTTGAAGAACTTGTTTTACATTAAATGCCTCGCAGATTGTGAACATTAGTGGGCGGGAACATCGGTGGCAATACTCAACGTTGAGTAGAATATAATAATAACGTGTTCACGATTTTCCAAGATTCATAAATTTAAAACATCCTGTAATTTTATAGCATTATTGACTTTCTATCACAATTATTTGCTACGTTAAAAGAGACGTCTATACAAAGTGACTTTAATAGGCGCATATTGCAATTAATTTTTATTAAAATGGGAATTAACCCAGGGTCAGGATGCTAACTCAAAAAGTGACACTTGATAAATATGTGTAGGAGGGATGATGAAATGTTCCTATAGTACTAACTGTATGCTGTAAACTTACTTACATCATGTCATTACAATAAGGGATTCTTAGAAATTAGGATTTGGAAATTGTTTATACTGTCAATATATAAACCATGGAATTCCACTGCAAATCAAATGTTTATTGGAAACAAAATTGCTATGAAAACTCATGTTTAAAAATGTAATGAAATTTATGTGCTTAACAAATACAGTTGTAGAATTTTCTTGTTTTGAATTTATAAAAGTTATTTGGAACATCAATATTGAGCAACACATGGCAGTCAATGACATTGGGTATAATTAGTATCAGACTAGGGAAATTGTACTCGTGATAAAATATGTAGCGTACATGTATAGTCAGTAAAAAAATGACTTGAGTAATCAAACTTGGGCAAATATGTATACTCATGAGTAGGAGTAATGACGGAATCACACTCTATAGTATAAATATAGAGTAAATGTAATCAGTAGTCACATGAAATGAGTAATCAGACTTGGGCAAATGTATTCTGGAGTAGGAATACTGATTACGATTGCAGTGGAATAACAGTATAAGGAGAGTACATATATAATCAGTAGTCATATAAAATGAGTAATCAGACTTCAGTAAATGTATTCATGAGAAGAAGTACTGATTATGAGTACATGTGGAATTGTACTCATGGATATGAGTACTGATTACAAGTATGGCGGATCACAAATATATTGTTTAGGGAACTCAATTATTTTAAACAGATACATTCCAATATTAGCTTTTCGGATGATCCTCATTTCAAGTTACTCATTCGCGTTACTGAAATATGTATATTAAATACGACTCAGTTGCTTACTTAAAAGTATTTCAATTCATGCTCGATTACATTGGTACTCTTTAATTTCAGATTACCTACTCAAGGATATTTGTAATCGCCCATTGTGAGTACACTTTTGTAATCGAGTGCATTGTACACGTACCTTTTGAATGCATTTTGTATTCAATTACTCTTTGTACTCTGTACTCTTTTACTTGTTACTCAAATTCATTCAATGTACTCATTAACTGCCCAGCACTGATTAGTGTAAATTAAGCTGGATCACAACCCTATCACTTTCAGTGGGTGAAATTTTAAAACACAATTACAGCCAAACAAAAAGAGATTAAATAAAAATAAAAATTGTTTAAAATAGCTTG
>JAQGAE010004417.1:0-12833 GCA_034696685.1 Julus scandinavius | reverse complement strand
CTGCACGTCAGCATAATTTTTATTTCACTGATTTCCCTGCAGGTGGCACAGCCGACAAATCCGTCTGCTCAATCGTATCAAATTCGCAAGAAGATCGCACTGCCATTAAGTTTTTATGCGAAAATTAGAAATTTAGTGCAAGAAAGTTTTTGAAAGAATTTCCTGAAAAGGGCTGGTCGAGAAGTGCTTTTTATATTTTTAGCATAGTTTTTTTTTTTGGCACACGGTGTATATTGAAAACTTAATCAAAAATTGAAAAATGGGTCTACTCACACAGATTTGATTTTGTAGATGCCCTAAATAGATCCAGAATTGTAAAAAAAACAGCACGATTCTGTCCACTGTCAGATTTAAATCTGACGGGAAACACAAACGTGTACCAACACCAACAACAAAAAATTAAAAATTCAGCATATCAACTAAACTTGAAAATCCTCATATCACCGGATACGGCAACACAATGGATTACACGGTGCATTGGTAACCCTCACAACCCTCACAACCAACACCATCCACATCCATTGTCTCATACGATTCAATTAAATCCCTGATGCAAATCAGTCAATAAAACAGTTGAATCTTCCACTTCCTGGTCCCCTGGTCGAGAGGGAAACCGTCTGATGTAGCTTGATAAGAAGAGATTTGATAATCCCAGACAAGGTAGACCAAAACAAAACCCCTAACTGGAACAAAGGTACAAAGTGTGGTTTTATGGTAGACCTAAATTCTCAATATGTCGTGGTGCTGAATAACACCCTCGAAATTAGTTCGTGGGAAGCTTAATGGAAAATCACTTTTTGCTGAAATTGCGAATAACAATGGACATGACATCATATCAAAGCAATTACTAAAAATTCATATCAACATTTTCTTACAATTTTCAAATTAATTGCACAATTCATTTGCATTGTTATACAAGGGTGAAACTGTGGAGAAAAAAACTGATAGAAAAAAGGTTTCCAGCAATTTTACTTGAAAACGTAATGGTAATCCGGGAAGGGGGGGAAATGCCATGAATGGACACGTCCAATAATTGTTTATAGTCGTGTAAACTACCATGTAAGCATCTTTAAACATGTTTTTCAAACTTGGGGGCACCCTGTGCATCTTTAGCTGTGTTTATAGATTTGTGGGACACCCTGTACATATTTTAATTAGGCGCAATGATGCGTGGAACACCCTGTACATGTTTTAATAATGCTCAACGACGCGTGGAACACCCTGTACACATGTCTAGTCATGCTCAAAGACGTTAAGTGACACCCTGTACACCTTAAAGTTATGTGGAAGACAGGTGGGCCATCCTGTATATCTTCAACTTATGCTCAAAGACGCATGGAACACCCTGTACATGGTTTAATAATCCTCAAAGACGTGTGTGGGACAGCATGTACATCTCTTAGTTATGCGGAGGACAGGTGGAACACTCTGTACATCTATCAATAATCCTCAAACACGTGTGTGGCACCCTGTACACCTTTCAGTTATGCGGAAGACAGGTGGACCATCCTGTATATCTTTAACTTATGCTCAAAGACGCATGGAATGCCCTGTACATGTTTCAATAATTCTCAAAGACGTGTGTGCCACCCTGTACACATGTCTAGTTATGCGCAAAGACGCATGGAGCACCCTGTACATGCTTTAATAATGCTCATAGACGTGTGTGCCAACCTGTACACTTGTCTAGTTATGCTCAAAGACGCATGGAGCACCCTGTACACATGTCTAGTTACGCTCAAAGACGTGTGCCACCCTGTACACTTGTCTAGTTATGCGCAAAGACGCATGGAGCACCCTGTACACATGTCTAGTTATGCTCAAAGACGCATGGAGCACCCTGTACATGCTTTAATAATGCTCAAAGACGCATGGAGCACTCTGTACGCATCTCTATTTACGTTTTCAAGATTTATGGGACACCCTGTGCAACAGTGGTTGTGTTTAAAAACGTATGTGACACCCTGTACACATGTCTAGTTATGCTCAAAGATGCATGGAGCACCCTGTACATGCTTTAATAATGCACAAAGACGTGTGTGCTACCCTGTACACATGTCTAGTTATGCTCAAAGACGCATGGAGCACCCTGTACATGCTTTAATAATGCTCAAAGACGCATGGAGCACCCTGTACGCATCTCTATTTACGTTTTTTAGATTTATGGGACACTCTGTGCAACGGTGGTTGTGTTTAAAAACGTATGTGACACCCTGTACGTCTTTAGTCTTTAGCCCACCCATATATCTTTGTACACAGGCTTCCAGAAACTATAAATTATGACTTAGAAAACCTTGAATGTGTCCCACACAAGTGTCAATGTCCCACCCTGTACATGTGCATGTATATTTTCCAGTAGGAGTGTTATTTTAGTCATATATAAAAAACCTTGTCTCGGCACAACAATGGATTTTAATCTAAATCCTCGTTCGTAATTTTCGTGTAGTTTGATTACCCTGAGCTTAAGAATTCATTGACACCTTCGTGTGACAACGTGCAGTGTACTCACACCACCCACGTGGACACCCTTCGTGCGCAGCTCCACCTACATACCATTCATTTAAAGGACACGTTAAGGTGGTGGCCAGGGGTCAACTCAAAATTCAACACAACTACCGTTGCACAGGGTGTCCCAGAAATCTTGAAAACGTAAATAGAGATACGTACAGGGTGCTCCACGAGTCTTTGAGCATAATTAAAAGGTGTGCAGGGTGTCACAAACGTTTTTAAGCGACACTAAAGACGTACAGGGTGTCACATACGTCTTTGGTCATAACTAGAGACGTGTGCAGGGTGTCACATACGTTTTTAAACACAACCACCGTTGCACAGGGTGACCCATAAATCTAGAAAACGTAAATAGAGATGCGTACAGAGTGCTCCACAAGTCTTTGAGCATAATTAAAAGGTGTGCAGGATGTCACATAAGTTTTTAAACATCACTGAAGACGTACAGGGTGTCACATACGTCTTTGGGCATAACTAGAGACATGTGCAGGGTGCCACATACGTCTTTGGGCATAAGTAGAGATGTGTGCAGGGTGTCACATACGTTTTTAAGCACAACCACCGTTGCACAGGGTGTCCCAGAAATCTAGAAAACGTAACTAGAGATGCGTACAGGGTGCACCACAAGTCTTTGAGCATAATTAAAAAGTGTGCAGGGTGTCACATAAGTTTTTAAACATCACTGAAGACGTACAGTGTGTCACTTACGTCTTTGGGAATAACTAGAGATGCGTACAGGGTGCTCCACAAGTCTGAGCATAATTAAAAGGTGTGCAGGGTGTCACACACGTCTTTGAGCATCATTAAAACATGTACAGGGTGTCCCATGCGTCTTTGAGCATATCTAGACATGTGTACAGGGTGTTCCAGACGCCTTTGAGCATAACTAAAACGTGTACAGGGTACCTCACACGTGTTTGAGTGTAATTAAAATATGTACAGAGAGTCCCACAAATCCATAAACATTACTAAAGATTCACAGGGTGCCCCACAAGTCTGTAAACCCAACTAAAGATGTCTACAGGGTGGCTTACACGACTATGAACAAAGCTAAGGATGTACAAGGTGTCCCTTAAGTATTGACGCAATCTAAAAATGTACAGAGTGCCCCTGTTTTAATTATGTGACAACTAAAAACGTACAGGGTTCCACATAAATCATTAGCACAAGAAAACAAGCTGATATTTACCTTTCTAATCATCATCTCAAGATCACGACTTGGGGAACATCCTGTGCACATCCTGAGTTATGTGAACTTTATAACACGATCTCATATTTCACAATGTAAGGTTACATGTTTGACACGTGTAAATTGGGGATCCACAGTAAATAATTCTTGAGTAAGAGGCCTATTAAATCGACCAATATCAAATTACCAATTAGTTTTGTATTTTTAGCAGGTACTTATCACAATCCGATGCATTTTGGCAACGATTTAGTCGTTGGTTATGTGCCAAACTAGGGGCCATATTGACGTAGCCAACAACAAAAAAAACACCTCACTACATCATGAATTCAACACGAAAATTTAAATACGATAACGTGTAAAAGACTCATCCGCTTTTGTCTTCACCTTTTTTTTGTGTGTGTGCATAAACATGAACATCGTGTGCTTTCATCAACATTTATCTGCCATATTAATTGTCATGAAGTCGAAAATCGATATTGAAGCTGATGTTAGTGAGGTTTTTGAATCACGAGGAGCTAGGATTCATTTGAAAAATATATCTGATTATTTACACAAAATTCAACTGAAAAAAACCCACCACGAATGTTATTTAATCTAACTGAATTTTATTTTATAAAAACATCAAGATTGAAAATTTGGCAATAAAATTTGATAATGAATTTATGCCCCAATGTAAATCTAACAATACAGTAGAACCTCTCTAAAAGCATAAAATGAGCTGATAAATGAACTTCTCTAAATGCAAAACATGTATAAAAGCATATTTTTCAAGAGTCATGAGTATGCATTTAGACAGGTTCTCCCTATATTTCAATATATAGTATTAATCCGTCTAAATGAATCTGAAAAACTGAACTGCAACTGAAAAAAAACCCACCACGAATGTTATTTAATCTAACTGAATTTTATTTTATATAAACATAAAGACTGAAAATTTGGCATTAAAATTGAATAATGAATTTATGCCCCAATATAAATCTAACAATACAGTAGAACCTCTCTAAAAGCATAAAATGAGGCGATAAATGAACTTCTCTAAATGCAAAACCTGTATAAAAGCATGTTTTTCACGAGTCCCAAGAGTATGCATTTAGATAGATTCTACTATATTTCAATATACAGTATTAATTTGTCTAAATGCATCCTGTGTAAATGAATAACCTCTCTAAAAGCATAAAATGAGCCGATAAATGAACTCCTCTAAATGCCTAACCTGTATAAAAGCATATTTTTCACGAGTCCCAAGAGTATGCATTTAGATAGATTATACTATATTTCAATATACGGTATTAATTTGTCTAAATTCATCCTGTGTAAATGAATAACCTCTCTAAAAGCATAAAATGAGCCGATAAATGAACTTCTCTAAATGCAAAACCTGTATAAAAGCATATTTTTCACGAGTCCCAAGAGTATGCATTTAGACAGGTTCTACTATATTTCAATATACAGTATTAATTTGTCTAAATGCATCCTGTGTAAATCAATAACCTCTCTAAAATCATAAAATGTGCCGATCCCGACTAGGGACTCGCGTGTGTAAATGAACCTGTCTAAAATGATTTTTAACCAGTCCCAAGAGTATGCATTTAGACAGGTTTACTGTATTTCAACATACAGTGCAACCTGTCTAAATGTATATCCTTGGGACTGGGGGAAATATGCTTTTAGACATGTTCATTTATACATGGGTTACCAAGTCGGGACTGGCACATTTTATGCTTTTAGAGAGGTTTTTCATGTACACAGGATGCATTTAGACAGGTTCTACTGTATTTCAATGTTCAGTAGAACCTGTCTAAATACATACTCTTTGGACTGGTGAAAAATATGCTTTCAGACAGGTTCATTTATACCTCTCTATATGTTCTACATGTAATCTATGTGTAACAGTACATTAATATTTAAGGGGGTGCACATGTGAACTCTAATAACATCTGCTGCTAGAAGCAGAGGGGCACATTAGTTCTTATTGGCCACTTTGAGTGCCCTGCGTTTGAAATGAGTAAAATATCTTGCAAACCTCGACTGGAGGACAAAATTGGTTTTGCATTCAATGTAAATTTATAAAAAAAAAACGTCTGAATTAAGAAACAGGAATGCCAAGCCTTTGAAAACTGAAACATTTTGCAAATTTGGAAATTCATGGCCAAATTTCCAGACCTTTGTAACTTGTTTAAATATTTTCTGTTACTGACATGTCACATTTTCAAAGACAGTTTGAGACACTACATTTTACAGTCCTGTCCTAAAAATTCCAACATTGAAATGCTAATGTATTTTTTATACAAAAATTGTGTAAAAATAATTTGCAAAATATATAAATTATATACGATAAATGGGTGAAAATAATAAATGATTCATACACCACATAAATATGAAAAATTGTATACAAAAACTGCCATATTTTACATATTTTATCGAACAAAAATACATAAAAAAATTTACGATATTTGGGACAAAATATATATTAAAGAAAAATAATATATTTTTCATATATATAATTTACATATATTTTTTCAACTACATGTACAATTCACATTATAACACATTATAAACAAATTATATACTAGTCAATATTTGGTCAAATCTTATCAGTATCAGAAAACACATGTCATGAATTCAATATTTCGTCCATAATTCCTCAAAATATATTTTTTTTGAAAACAGTGCAAATCTTTAGACAAAACAAATGTCATCATAAAAAATACATGTTAAATACATGTATACCTTGCACACGCAAGGTTAATGATTCCCTTTAATTACAGGTTATCAATACCAGATACAGAAAAAAACTACAAAAACCGCTACTTAAACCTTTTGTAACTGATCACCTGTGCGGTTTTCAACATGTATGGCCTGTGGTCATTTTCAGCCCTCACTTACCCTCAAGTACAAACCTGTTTTTTTTGTGGGTACATTTTCCGCATTATGATTCACCCCTCAAGACCCTTTTTAAGTTAGTTCACACGCTGATCTGGACCCCAATCTTAGCTCAAATCTTAGCCAAAAATATTTGTGAAAATCTCAAAAATGTCCAAATTTAAATGACCAATGTCCAAAATAGTATACCTTAAAGTATTAATATGACATGTATATTCCCATGTGGAAAAAGTATAGGGCCCTATTATGTACCACTATTTATTCCATATCCGAAAACATGTATGGCCATATATAATTTAATTCAGGCTAATTTTGAAATAATTTTAATATTAATTTAATATATTTTATGATAATATTATAAATAGAGAAAATACAGAAATGAGAAATTTGACACGTGTGGAGATAGGGTCATGTATATGATTATACAAGATCATAAATTCCCATTATTGATTACCTTATGGTCTAAATACAACATACAGTATCGGTATACATATTTATACATTCGTATATAAATTAATTATAGAAAAAATGCGTTTTTTCCATAAATTTGCAATTTCTGGTCTATAAATGTATGGAATTTTCTTTATGTATCCATAAATAACATTTCCACATTATGAAAAAAATGCAAAGCCACACAAATATTTCAAATATTTCTGATAAGTCCAAATTTGAATAAAAAATTCCACAACATACAGTGTCATTGTAAAAAAAATCCTTCTTTACCCAATTTTTCCATTTTTAAAAGGGATAAAAACGTGATTTTTTATTACTTACATTTACGGATGTTTCCTCTGAAGTTTTATAATATAATTTCCGATATAAACTAAATTCGTTTCACTGAATTTTTCCACCGAAAATCGACGAAATAATGGTTGACCAACACAACCGTCTGCAGTAGTGACACAAAAATCGAACCTAGCCTTCAGAATTCAGGCTTCGAATGAGTTCACCGCTCTGATTGGTCGATGGTTTTCGGAACTCGCGCTCCCATTGGCACGCACCTGCGCGTGCACGTGATGCACGCTGGGTAATGAGGTACGGTACCTTTTTGGTGTCGTCACATTTTTGGTTAAATATCGATTTTTCTCTAGAAATAAGTCACGGCCTGATCTAATTTATTTTTTCGTTGAAATACACTCAATAAACAGAGGGGAATAGAAGGGAAAACGACCGTCTTCAAGGACCTAATTAGGGTAATTAAAATCCTAGGCTAGGATTAGATTAAAACTCGATAAATCCACGCTTTTAGTGTTCCAATGTTCCAATAAAGTCAACTTGAGACATTATGAGACTGAAAATTGAAATTTAGAGACCAAAACACGTCTTTTCACGTATAATGACATGGATTCTGATGGAAAAACTTATATGGACCATTTATAGAATTGTACTAGGCTACATATACTTATAAATTATACTAGGCCATATATACTTATGCATTATATTTATACTAAATTATACTCGGCTATATGTACTTATAAATTATATTTATACTAAGCTATATATACTTATAAGTCATATTTATACTAAATTATACTCGGCTATATGTACTTATAAATTATATTTATACTAAGCTATATATACTTATAAGTCATATTTATACTAAATTATACTAGGCTATTTACACTTATAAATTATATTTATACTAAATTATACTCGGCTATATGTACTTATAAATTATATTTATACTAAGCTGTTTATACTAAATTATACTAGGCTATATACACTAATAAATTATATTTATACTAAATTATACTAGGCTATATATACTCATAAACAATACTAAGCTCTATACACTTATAAATTATATTTATACTACAATATTTTATAAAGAAATTTTAAATTTAAAAAATGTTACAATTTCTTGTTTCAGAGAGTTAAATTAAATTTAAATTAAATAATATTATTAAAATTAAATTAAAAATTATTAACATAGTAAGTCCTAAAAATGACAGAAAAATTATTGCTAATTTTAATCTGACTTATAATGATAATATTCCAACAGAATAATATATAATCAACATGTAATTAAACGTTATTTCAACTTATTGTGCTGTAGTTTCGATGTTCGCCAATAGATGGCGCTGTATTCGTGGGATATGTTATCGGCCTAGAGAACGACAGCGCCATCTCTGGACAAAAATTGAAAACTTTGTAAAAAATTAAAAGTATTTAATTTAAATGCAATGGAGTGATACTTGCTTATACAAAGCAGATGATATCACATTTACCCTTAAAAATTATTACCATTTCAGCAAAAAAAAGGCCAATAAACAACAAAAGTTAATCAACAAGGGCAAAAAAGACTTTCAGATCTTTTGGGAATCCTGTTATCAAAATGTCCAGCATTAATTAAAGCTCCAGTAATTAATTCATGGGCAGGTAGTTGCGTGACGTCATCCTCCCATCCAGCTTAATTATTAATCAGACCTTTTCAAGTATATAAAAAAGTGGCATTGATAGATTAGGCTTACAAAAGGCTTATTCCTAAAAAAATCGTATTTGCATGTAAACAAAGAAAATCCTCCCAACAAATTCATTGAAAGTGTAGCAAAAGTGGAAAGTTTCAGCGGATTTTGGTAAACAACGTCAATGAGGTTCATGGCTCTCGATTATTATCAGATATAATTGCAGGAAATTTGGACCAAAGTGAGATAGGTGAAATAAAAAACTTCACGTATAAACCTGAATTAAACCAAAATTGTAAACTGACAATAGATGAAAAAGCTAGAGCGTGAAAAAATGGTGGGAAATCTGAAAATAAAACCCAAATGAAATCTACGCTTGGTTGATAATCAGCAGGTTTCCACATATACATACACAAATTTCCACCAAAATTGTGTTGAGTGTGACTAAATCTGGCTTTCATTCACTGAATCTTTTGTTAAAACCGTGAAAATTGATTTGGGTATTAACGGGTCGAGTATCTCGCTATAGTGACGCCATCTGGTGGAGGTGTCTCGTATCAAAATATCTTGAGAAGGATCTTAAGTAATATACTCGAGTTTGATAAAATTTATCTTCTCTTCCCAAACTTTTTTATTAGTTTATGAATAGGACTAATTTGAACATTACTAAAGCCCTATTCACACACAACTGAATATCGTCTGCTACCACATAGGTTAAGGTGTATTTTGGCTGGCGCGTCTGGCGGCTGCGGTTCGCATGTGCGGCGAATCGCTAATGTCTGCAGCCGCACTCCTTGACTGTGCAATACCAGCCGTGCCACAGTGCTGCCACCTTACGTCATCATGCCACAAGAATGCTAAGTCACGCGTTTCAAGTCGTGCCAACATAAACACCGATTTCGACGACCGACCGCAGCGATTTCCCGCACACGTGAGCTGCAAATGCTAAACGCGCCAGCCAAACTACACTTTTATGGTGTGAGCATGCGCACTTCAGCTCTCGTTTTTTAGGTCGGGCATAAGACCCTCTCATATTCTCGGCCGAGAAAAAGCTCAACTTGGTTGAGGTTTTTGTAGCAGACAGCGACATAGAAGTGATGACAACGCTGGATGTATAAGCGCCGTTGTTGTCCTGTAGCAGACTACACATGACAACTCTGTTATGTGTGGCCTGCACCCTTGTTTTCAGCCTAATCTCTGCTGCCTAGTTGCTGACGTCACAAAGTCAGTTCTCTGGTGACATAGAAGGGACAAGTAGACAGCGACATAGAAGTGATGACTATGCTGGACGTAAAAGCGCAGTTGTTGTCCTGAAGCAGACTACACAAGACACCTACAGAATACAACAATTTTAGCAATAGCGCCTTTGTTATCCTGTAGCAGAGTACAGCAGACAACTCTGTTCTGTGTGGCCTATACCCTTGTTTTCAGCCTAATCTCTGCTGCCTAGTTGCTGAAGTCGCAAACTCAGTTCTCTGGTGAGTAGGTTGTGTGTGAAGGCTGACGCAAAACCTGGCGAAAGTCGCTCACAACTCACAAAGCACATGAGCTCGCTCACTCCGGACAAAATTGCGTACCAATTCCCACTTGGCGCACCTCACGGAAGCACGAAAGATCGGCGCTCCTGCTAATGGCGTGAAGCACGTCATCGATACATGGTAAGATCCTGGCCGCCATGTTGTGCGTTTCCAAAAGTGATTTGTGAATCCGGCATGGCGAGGCTCATTTCCGTGACGTCATGTGAGCTTGCCTCACTACCTATTGCACATGCGCGAACGCCCACTTCCTGATTTAGCGGACGATTTCGTGTGAGTTGTGTGCAACTTTCGCCAGGTGGGAATCAGGCTTGAATACCGCTTAACATAAGGAAACATAATAAAAACCCTAACCTGTTTTATTAACCACAAACCCAAAATCAATAACCAAAACATGAACCAGAATATAGGCAAGTCAGGTCGAGTTCCACGTGTAGCCTCTACTAGTGACAATTTTTTACTTTAAACATAACAAAACTATAACTTTAAGAGTTTAAGATGCTATAATGTTGGCATCCATGTGCCGCAAAAGTTATTAGGAGTGTTAAAATATACCATCAGTAAGCAGACAATTTTATTAAAAATTTGATTTTTTTGCATTGCATTGATAAAATAAAATATCTTCATAAAGACTTTGGTGTGCCTTGAATTTTTAAGTGTGCCGAGAGTGTTTTTGCACAATTTTGTGTATATTTGAGTTTAAAAAAGGTAGAAAATGTACATGTAATTTTTTTTTCAAAATTAAGAAAAGATGAAATAAAAATTAAACATAAAATTTTAACCAAATTTTAGAACTAAAAATTGTAACCAAAATTTTTTTACTAAAATTGAATTTTTGGTTACACCAAAAATTTGAACTAAAAATTGTAATTCTGAACTTAAAATTGAAACCAAAGTTTTGAACTTAAAATTGTAACCAAAATTTTGAACTTAAAATTGTAACCAAAATGTTGAACTTGTAACCACAAATTTGAACTAAAAATTGTAATTCTGAACTTAAAATTGTAACCAAATCTATGCACTTAAAATTGTAATATTTTCACATGTCATTGTTATATATATGAAGAGTACTTAAATTGTACCATTTGAGGATGCAGACAGTGACGTCACATCTGATAATAAATGATGTCATAAGGTGCTACTGATTGTGGATTTTTATGAGTGTCATCACCTGTTGCAATATAAAACTAGTTCTGAAAACCAATAAAATATCAATGAAAAAACACAGACAAAACACAACAAGAAAAAAGGTAAAATCAGGTTTTAAGTAGGTTTTTATCCCTCTAAAAACCCACTGGCCTAGTGACTAAACGTAACAAAACAAGTCCAGAGGCTTAAGGAGGAGGCAGAGGGACGACCTTGTAGTACCAGGTACCGACTGTCCCTTCTGGCTACTCACCCCCTGGTGGCCTACTTGCTGCCCATTCAACAGGGTTCAATGCATTTTATGCTAAAATATCACACAAAGAACAAGGTCAAGAGTCAGCCAAACCACTGTTAGAAATCTTCCCACGGCGATGGGAGGCCGCAAGGGGGCGCTGGTAGTCTTTAACATGATAATGGTGAAGGTGGAAAGTTGAAATATTTCATCACCTATAAGTTGAAATTGAAAACTTCACCATGAATAATTCAAGTATGGCTTTTCTTACCAAATGAAAAATCTTGTTTTTAAAATTTTTGAAGAATATATTTCAATTATGTGAATAACTAGTTACGAAATTAATTTCAACCGATTTGGATACAGAAACTAACAAAATCTGTTTTCAACATGGTTAAAATCTAAATTGTGACTACAGGTACATGTTCCAATAATTATACCACGCATCACATTTTTGGTTAATGTGATTTTAAAATATGAACTATGCTATGTAAAGTTGCCAACCTAAAAAAACCAAAATGTCATTTGTAACTACAGGATTAATAATCAAATGTTTTAAACGCAGCCATTACACTCACTTTATGATGTACTACAACAATGTAATTGGGATTTTTGCCCTATCATTAACGGTTAATGCTTCAAAATGGCAAAAATGTGGAATTTTATGTGAAATTTCACTGTGAGTCATAAAAAAGTAGAACCCAATAAAAAAACCATAACTTGGTGAAAAATACTTCGATTTAAATGAAATTTGGCACTTACATAGAACAATAGTGTAGGAACAAAAATGGATTATCAAATGTGGTGAAAATGTTCTCCGGTGGTCTTTACACAAACCCAGATTCGAACGTGCGATTCTTAAGGCGCGTATACATATGCGAGCAGAACGCGAGCCGAGCGGTTCGCGAGATGTCTCTGAACGGCTCGCGAACCGT
>JAQGAE010004416.1:0-12836 GCA_034696685.1 Julus scandinavius | reverse complement strand
CGTCAATGGGATCCCAGGCTAGGGCGCATCAGCTAATTGCTGCTGTGGTGGATGGCGCCGAATTCAAAACTTTATTCTGGATTCGACGCACTTGTCCATATTCCCCATTAAGAACTTACCCCTTCTTCCAGCATTCTGCAACCGCCATGATGACGCCCCCAGGGGTTCCCGTCCACTCAGCAACACACAGGGTGACGGCACACAAATGTATGTGCCATGGAGTCGTGACTGCGAGGCCCTTGCATCGAACGATGATTTATAAAAACCAACAGCACCTAGCCATATGGGTCTGAACAAAAATGCATGATGTCAGTAAGGAAGTGCTGTTACAATGCTGACATGTCTTCACATGTCTTTACTGGAAATGCTTGAGGGAGGTGGCTAACCATAAATGGTGTGTGAATGAGAATAAATAAAATCAGTAAGTAATTGGGATTACAATGCTGAAATGTCTTCACAAGCCTAAACTTGTGCCTGTACCACCTAAATGAATCAGACTACCATACAAATCTGGACAGAAAAACATGTCATGGTAATGAAACGAACCATTAATTGAAAGTGGGTCAAAGGCATACTCAATGCAGGTGTTTAATGAGAAAGAGGATAGAGCGTGCAAGCATCATCATAAAGGGATAAATGGATGGCACATCATGCAGAAGCACACACTCCAGTTTAGTAGTCACAATTTCTCAACCAGAATCTTATCACGTGAAATATTCAATTTGCTGCAATGGATTCATCACCACCACCAGCAGTAGCTTAATGCCAAAGACACAGAATAAATTCAGTTTCGAAGATAGCAACGGAAATCCAACAAAATATTAGAAGACTGAACATCCTGAGAAGAACAGGTTAAACGCAGTCATGTTTGATATTCAGGGTGAGCGATACATGACTCTTGCTAACTTTAAAGGCCAAACCTATGTGAAAATAAGGAATTTTGTAAGAAATCTGCAAACCCATCAGATACAGTACACCAAGCACTGTATCAATTTCATGATTGTGCAGTGGATATGCAAAAAAGAACTCATGCCATATATAGATGCGGCCAGATGATAGATCCGCCACCAAATCTGCAGGAAATTGAATATATGGAAGAACACATTTATGATGATGGTTATAATGTTTCAATCCCAAATAAATTTATTTAATGTGATTGAATATAATTGAATGTAATTGAAAATAATTGCATGTGTTTGGGTGCTGTATGCACCATGGGATAAATGCACGATATGTACTATATGGTCTTAAACAATACAATACAAATAGAGCAGGAATAATGGTGACCAGCTTGGTCAGTAGCTCAGTGGAGAATGAGCTGAAACAATCAACTGGATTGTAACAGTTGCATCAGATTGTGCAACTGTGCTGTCAAAGTTCATATGGTTTGGAGGCCAACCACATTCCTTTATGGCTTGTGTTCACGTAGAGGGATGTGCGACCTTTGGCCAGGGTCAATTACACTGGGTGGAAAAACGAAAAAGGCTAACACTCCCTCTCACCTCCCTCGGCATTCGAGTCATTCGAGTAAGGTTGGAATGAATCCGATGGTAGTGGCTTTGTCAGCATGTCTGCTAGCATCTTAGCTGAAGGGCAGAATGTAGGCTTGATAATGCCCTTCTTCCGTAGGTACTTGATATGGTTGTGACATACATCTACATGCTTTGTCCTCGGCTTGAATAGTTATCCTTGATGAGCATTAGCAGCACTGGTTGTCTTTCAACAGAGCAATAGGTTCTGATGTGGAGTAACCCATGTCTGCTAAAAGTCGCTGGAGCCAAAGTAGCTCTCTACTGGTAGAGGAAACAGATGTATTCCACTTCTGCAGTACATAGGGTGACCGTTGTTTGCTTGCGGCTTCCCCAGGCCATGGAGCCGTTACCAATCTAAAAGATGAAGCCACTGGTACTGTTCCGGTCAGCCCTGTCTCCTGCCCAGTCGAAGTCCACAAAACACTTCGGTGTAGTGCCTCTTGTAGATGGCAGTCACAGCTTCTGGTCTCGTGTGGCAGACAGAAAATGTACAATTTGTTTAAGCGCTTTCCAGTATGCTTCCGTTGGAGATTGAATGCGGCGGCTGAGAATTCCAGTAGCGACTGCAATGTCAGGTCGAGTTATCGTCGCCAGATACAGAAGAGAACCAATCACTTGA
The DNA here is from genome assembly GCA_034696685.1 of Julus scandinavius. Classification (NCBI taxonomy): domain Eukaryota; kingdom Metazoa; phylum Arthropoda; class Diplopoda; order Julida; family Julidae; genus Julus; species Julus scandinavius. Next base: position 10,685 of record JAQGAE010004416.1, on the reverse strand, counting down.
TGGTAGCGGTGGTTATCTGGCAACGGCTGACTCTTTTCAGCAGATGCAAGGAAACCGACCTCCATTGGTGTCCTGGCTCCCTTACATTTGTCAAGACCGCTCATTTTGTACAAAGCTTTGATCTTTGGGGTATGAGAAAGCAGGAATGACCCATCCATCTCCCTTCCAACCTGAATTCCTAGGTACGAGGAGACGGCTCCCAGGTCCTGGAGTTCAAAATGCTGTGCAAGTTCGTTGCTAATTGAGGCAGTCGAACTTCATATGGTCCAGCCACGAGGAGGTCTTCGACATATAGCAGCACATAATAGATTTTGCCTGCCTTGTCACGTCGAATATAAAGACAGGGATCGTTGTCGCTGCACTTGAAATGGAGCTGATAAAGCACGTCGATACTTTTCAGCAGCCGCCATACTTTATTTTCATGGCCCTGGAGGGTGAAGCCTTGAGGCTGCTCCATATACAGCTCCTCTTCCAAGTTGCCATGGAGGTAGGCGGTGACCACATCAAGCTGTCGAACATGTAGACCGCAAGCTGCGGCCACTGCAAGTAAAGTGCAGGCTGTGTCATGCCGCACGACTGGAGCAAAGGTCTTGTCATAGTCGTACACATGGCATTGTGCAAATCCTCGAGTAGTAAGTCTAGCTTTATGAGTGATGATGTTCCCGGGTGTGTCCGCCTTTACTTAAACACCCACTTTGTGCTGATTACTCGGTTTCCCGACGGTAGTGGAACGAAATTCCAGACATGGGGCTTGGCAAGAGACCAGATTTCTGCCTGAGCAGCTGCTATCCACAACCGTTTTTCAGGATTAGGCAGCTGTATCACTTCTTCCCAGGATACTGGCTCCACTGTCTGATCCACATGAGAGACGAGCAATGAAGACTTTTGTTGGCGTTCCCGTATGCGTTGTGAGGAGCATATGGGTTGTGGTGGAAGTGCTCTTTGACCAGGTGGCCAAGCTTCACAGCTGGATTTTCCGACTTGTGAAGTTCACTTGGAGTTGGTATTGGTGAATTTTTCAGCATTGGAGCAGTCACCAGAAAAGGTTTTATTACAGAAACAGGAGCTGGTGTTGATGCTGCTGGTAGCATTTGATCTTCATCATCAGCAAACTCAAAAACAGACTCCATGTGGTCCATAGGAGGGAAGTCTGCTGTTGGATGCTTTAGACTCCGAGAGTAGTCCAACAGAGACTCCTAGAATTCTTCATCAGGTTCCAACTCTGGTGTGGTGTCATATAAAAAATCTATCTCAATCTTTGTGGTTGGTCCTAGATCCGTTGCAGCCTTTTGGCATGAGCTGACTTCCTTTTCCAATTCAATCTCTTGAGAAAGGGAGCATGAGGGGATGCTTTTATCAATGACGTCTGGCGATTCAATAATCTTAGCCAATCGGCTTAGCCAAAGGCATCCAGTCAAGGGGTCGACTATGCGGTAGGCTTTAAAGGTATCGCTGTAGCCGACGAGGACACTTTTCTGCCCATGATCATCGAATTTTCCACTGCGCCGTGCTTCAGGATTGAGGGTGAATACACGTGACCCGAAGATGAGGAGGTGTCCGATGTTAGGCATGTGACCGGTGAAAACCTCTAAAGGTGTCTTGTCCTCTCTACAAGTTGGAAATCTGTTGAGGTTGTATGCTGCTGTTGAGATTGTTTTGGCCCAAAAATGTCGATTGAGAGTCGAATCCTGGAAATTACAGCGAGCCATGTCCTGGAGTGTCATATTAATGCGCTCAGCCACACTGTTCTGCTGTGGCATATACGTCACTGTCAGCAAGGTGAGTGATGCCTTGACTTATGAAGAAATATGACAACTGCTCTTTTTTTATATTCACGTCTATTGTCTGATCTAAAGATCTTCAGAGACCGTAAGAAGTGATTGGTCATGAGCGTGATGTACTCTTGAATTTCCTTTGCGATGTCACTTTTCGCCTTGATAATGCTTACACTGACAAATTTTGAGTAGTCGTCAATGATGGTAACAAGGAAACGTTTACCACTCTCAGACGGCGTGCGAATTGGACTAATGACATCCGAATGTAGCAGGTCAAATGGTTACTTTGCCCTTGACGTGCTTGCCTTGAAAGGCAGTTGTACTTGTGATGAAAGAGAGCAAGTTGTGCAGTCTGTCTGGCAGTTACATTTGGAGACTGGGCACCATGGACGATCTTATTCAATATTGACGCATTGATGGTTGCAGGTTTGCTGATGTCCAAAATGGTGGTGCCACTGGAGACTGCATACAGCAGCAGTGTTGGCCCGTTCCTGGGTGTTAATGGCAGGAGGCCCCACCGAATTGAGCATGTAAATATCTCCAGACCATCTGCCAACAGCAAGAAGTGTACGCTGACCTTTCATGACACGACACCTGGTTTTGCTGAAGAATATGTAATTTCCAACGTCGGCCAGCTTGGAGATGCTGATCAGGCTCTGTGTTAGTGTCGGCGTGTGTAACACGTTAACAAACGTGATGGTACGATGCTCTCCATTTAGCATAATCACCTTGACATCGACGTCTCCAATACCGATTGCTTGAAGGGTCCTGTTATCAGTGACTCGCACAGTGTTGCTTTGAATGCGATATGTTGTGAACGCGTTACGGTTAGGCATCATGTGAGAAGAAGCACTGGAATCCAGCACATAGACGTCAGTGTTCGGTGTCTTCCATGCAGGCGAGCTGCTAAGAGCCTAGTTGCCTCCGACACTAGCTACAGTCCTAGCATAGCTGCCACTGGGTCCCGGAACCGACTGAATCGGATGTCCTGGTTGAGATTGTCTAAAGGCTGCGACTCGTAGGCCTAGATGATGCCAGAGTAAGTGTCAGGCACTACATTGAGCAGGACGGTGACATGTTCGATCGGATTGATGTCTTTCTCCATTGCATTACTCAGCTGCTGATCTAGGTCTTCTACCACAGTGATAAAACTCTGCATTGTTTGACCAGTTTGCATCCTCAATAGTTAGAATCTGCATCTGAGATACAGCTGTGCATTCATACTAGAAAGCTCATATCTGTTCTCGAGGTAAGTCCACATCTCAGCTGCGGTTGCACATCTTGTCATGGTGATAGTCAAATTTGGTACCACAAGTGTGCAAAGCTGTAGCATGGCCTGGTTGTTAGCAGTCTCCCATGTCGTAGTAGAATCCGGATCTGGCCAGACCAGGAAGACCAATTAGTCCCATCAAGGAAAGGAATCCGCTTTCTAGCCTCAGTTGACATGTTTGGAATTCCACAAATTCAGCAAGAGAAAACTGGAAAACATCAAGCAGAAATCCTGGGGAATCTGGTTGTACTGCTTTGCAAAATTATCCTAACTACGCTGGGCTTAGACACCCACTCAGCTAAAACTAATTTTCTAGCTGCACACTGGGCAGTGTTCTGAACCCATAACCTTTGTAAACCTTTCAGGATTAAAATGAAAGTGTTTATCACATATCAACAAAGTGCATAAACTAGGAAAAATACAATACAATTAGAGCAGGAATAAAGGTGACCAGTTTGGTCAGTATCTCAGTGGAGAGTGAGCTGATACAATCAACTGGATTGTAGCAGTTGCATCAGATTGTGCAACTGTGCTGTCAAAGTTCAAATGGTTTGGAGGCAAACCACATTATTTTATGGCTTGTGTGCCCGTAGAGGGATGCGCGACCTTTGGCCAAGGTCAATTACAATGGGCAGGAAAAACGAAAAAGGCTAAGAAGGACAACGTTCTTTATTTTTCCTATACAAGAGTAGAATTCTCATCGCTGCTGTTATATAGTTTGATTTTGATGTATGTTTACAATATCCTTTCAAGGCTATGGTATTTGGAGCAACCCAAAGAAACATGTTTTGTAAAAAATGTTTTGGAAAATAATCAGCAGACAATGTTTCCTGTGCCAAGGAAAATTGTTTGGTGTTTTGGTGCAGAAGTGTCCAGAAATTGTTAAGTATTGACGATTTGAGATCTGATTCTGGTGATGATAAGCATTTTACAAAATTTACCAAATTGTATCATCATCGTAATTTGAGTATTCGATACATTTTACAGAATAGTTTTTCAAAGAGGCGAGAAATATTTAAGATAACTTTAAATGCCCATTACATGTTCCTTTTTATAAATTCACGATACAATTCACAAATAAAAACTCTTTGTCGTCAGTTGTATCCCAAAAATCCCAAATGCCAAAGTGATGCTTACCATAATGCAACAAAAGCAGCTCATAGCAATATATTGGTTGATTTGAATCAGAAAATGCCAAAAGCTCTTTGGCTGCAAGCAAATGTGTTACCACACAAAAAGAGGGATGTCTACATCCCTAAACATGCTTGAGCTGGAATTGGCAGAATCTAAACAATTGGAAAAAATTCACCACTTTAGGCATTATTTAACTATGTGTTACTCATTGTCAGTATTGATGTGGGCTTTGTCATTGTTATGAGGCATGCAAGTGAAAATAGTATTACAGCTTTAGGAATAAAAAATAGCCAGCAGCTTGATGATCAGAACAGCGTTTGTCTTCTAGCAAGAACATCGTACTCTCAGCATTGCTGATAAAGTTGAAACACTGGCAAAAAACATCGTGAAAGAAAAACATTAAAAGGGCACTGATGGTTCTGTTGCTGCCGGCCCTTCGGAATGCTGCTACAATCTGTTGAAAGTAAATGTACCTACAACACAGCCTAAGATTAAAAAGCTGAACCTTAAAAAAAACCAACTGCGTAAAATGGCCAATAAAAAGGTGGTCAAGAAAGCAAAATGGTTAATGATATTGCAGAATGGCGGGTTCTAAGGCCCTTTACTAGCAGTCCTTGCATAAATTATATCTGGCAGTATGTCACTCCTAGATCTCAAGAGCACACATACGTAAAATACTGCTACTGCCAAGTAGTATGATGACAGCTACGCCTATGCCAACACATAATACATTGGAGAATACGGAAAGAGACTTGACACATTGTCCAATCAGCTTGCTAAGCCTAATCCTGTAAAGGTTAAAATCACCAAGCCATCTGAAAAAAATGAAGAACCTATGCCTAATGAGCACCAAATTAAGATGGGTCAAATCATTATCTCGGATTACCCATGTCTGAACAAGCCAAGGCTCGAAGAATCGTCACTGCCAAAAAAACCACATATGTGTTGTCACTTGAAATAAAGACTTGCAAATCGTTTATTATGGAAAAACCATACCAGGATCAAATATTGTGGATATTATCCCTGACGCTGTAAAGGGAAAGAAAAAATATGATCCACCCGAAGCATCTGAATTTTTAAAGTTTAAAGAAAATCATTTTTCCATCACCATAAATTAGCAACGAGATACGACACCGACAGATAAAAGGAAACGTTAAAAGTTCAACATTAAAACAATTTTCAAAGCTGCCATCATCATCAACAATGCCACCACCGACGACGACATCTTCTTGCTTGAAAGAAAAATTGTACCCACCTCTAAAATGTATTCGCGTTCTTCCGCATGAACACCTTACAAAAAATTGAAAGTATGCAGAAACCATTGTATAATTTCTGTTTAGTTTTTATTAAGCATGTCAAAGCATTTTCAAGTGCAAGGCAATTCATTTTATTTAATAATAGGTGTGACTGCATGGCATCCCTTACAAAAATGTTAAGTATCATCTCTCAATAAAACGTTTCAAGGTTTTTTTAGGTTGTTTTTTAGTCATCAAAAGGTTTTGTTCACATTCAATGTATCTTTCAAATTTCAGATATGTAGTTATGGAGGAAACGTTTATAAGTATCAAAATATTTGAAGTAAAATAATAAATATACCTTAATGATACTTTGATCAAAAATTTAAGGTTAATGTCAGAAAAATATATCCCATATTGAAAAAATATGGCAGGTAATATAGTAATTATATATGGAACATATACAGAAATTGACCCAATTTCAGTATATACATAATATACATAAATCTTGAATGTCCAAATCAGGACAATGCTGAATAAACAACAACAGTCAAAGTTTGCCGAGCAGCAAAGTATTTGTTGGAAAAAGGTTGGGAGCCGTTAATTGAACAGAAGTTTGTGAACATAGTTTCTCCAAACTTCTATTATAATGACGAAGACCAGTTCGAACTTCGAACCCGGTAGTAATTAACATGATCTGAATAACGGTCCCATCCCATCTAAAAGGTGCCTACACCCCTTTAAATTTAAAATTTAAAGTTCAAGTGGAAGTGACCCAGCACGTCACCAATAATCCGACCAATAGGTCACTAATTGAAAGGAGCATCATGCCCACAAACCTGTATGCTAATTTAAGCAACTCTTCTTCTCTTGTCTTCCACCTTTCTTTCGAGCATTCGAGTTTTCAACGATTGAGATTCTCCGAATTTTCACTATTTTTCCAAGTGCCATGGCCGATTGGTCATCGGACTTCAACCGACTGCTAGCAGCCAGTAGTGAGATCGTCGACACTCAAAACCTGCCTGTCGATGAGGATGAGTTGGACGAAGTCATCCGACTTCGTGCCAACCAGCGCCTGCAACAGCAAAGCTCGGACTTCCATGAACTTATGGGAGAAGTCCGAATTGAAGCTGTTCTTGATGTGGTGTGTCAATGTCCCACCATTGGACTTAACAATGCTGATATGATGTCAGCTTTACAACCACATGTCCATGATCCTCCATCAATGTTTGTCAGTATGGTGAGGATAAAACGAGGCCTAAACTCTGCCTCTGATGCTGCCTTTTCGGCTTTAGCACAATAAGCTACATCTGACCAGCCACCAAGTTCGACCATTGCCTACCTCAAACTTATGGAGGCATAGATCGCTGCAGACCAAAGCTGCCACTAAAATTATAACATCAAATCCAAGATTGCAGCTCAGCGAAGAGTCAAAGCTAAATACTGTGTTTTTCGTGAAGAAAACAATAAACTGCAGCTAAAACACATTCAGTCAGCAAATCTGATTCAGCAACTCCTGAATCTCGACCCAGGACCAACAAGTATTTGAGAATGCACTTGTCTGCAACATCTCACCAGCTGAGATTGAAGACAACATCAATTGCTCACCAAGTCCGAACCCCACCATGACCGAAGACGAAAAAGTTCTTGCTGCCATTCCATCAACTACTAGAAGGTACCTAGACCAATTCCACAAAAGGCCCAGACACTTCGGAAAACCTTCCTAAAATCGTCAAAACAAGCCAGCGCAGCTGTGATTTCGTCTTCCAGTCCAGTGCAGTCCGAACTTGATCAGTTCGACCCCAAGATGTTTGTCTCAGCCATCGCTGACGATTCTTCACCAGACGTCCCAAAGCAACATCAGGTCACCAAGGAACCATCTCCTACACCTGAGAAAAGGAAATGAACACAGTCTCCTCATCCTGGATGATTCCGTTGTCCAGACCTACCATCCTCAGACTTTAAGATTCCAAAAAAATGAAGTCCGCCATCGTGGCCAGATCACCAAAACATCGACCTGCCGTAGCCAGCAAGGTAGTCCGAAAGCAGCCTCCTCATCGCAAGCAGATTGTTTCTGTGAAGAAGATGTAATCTGCAGATTAAAAGATAGCCGCTCATTGATCTTCGAGAGAATTAACCAATCGAACTGGATGCTCCTGGACCCACATCTCGATGTACAGCCAGGAACCATTCATCCTGCGTCAGTACTTTATGGAACTTCACCTATATTACGACGAGGCTCCAGAAAAGCTGAGGCAATATAATGCCAAAATCGCTCATCTGAAATTGTAAATTTTCACTTCGACAAATGTCCACCCACTACAAGGAAACCGAGACTACGAGGCCTTGCATGTCCTAATAATGTTTGGCTGACCCTTAAATGGAAAAGATTGCTGTCCCTACTGCTGCCAAAATGGCAGATACGACTCATGCATCCCACATTGGGATGGAGCCTACCAGATACCATCATCTAGAAGGCTCTACACCAAATTGGGAAAACCTACCTGCAACATCATGGACTTCAACATAAATATCCTGGATGCGAACAATCTTAAGTATTTTTTTTGGTCAAAATTGTTGTGAAACCTATTACCAATGTTAGTATATTTTTCTAAATTATTTATTTTTTATAGTTTCACTTTATACTTTAATGTCCCTCAACTGGAAGTTTCAGAATCATTAAGGGGGGTATCAAGCATACCACTCTCGATCCTCCACATTAAGACTAGCATAAGCTAGCACTAATCATTGTTCGAACCTAAATCTAAACTCAGCCTAAGCCCTGCTCAAGGTGCTGAGAAACTTCAGGTTTTCACCCAAGTGCCTAATTAGTTTGAACTATACGGCTTAAATCTATATCGGTCACAAACGACCTTTTTACCTCGTTAGCACATTCCTAACGAAAGTCCATTGACCTACCGCTCGCTTCATGAACAGTAGTTTCCTAGTGGATACTTTCTGTCACATGGGATGCTGGGAATCATATATAAGGATTTCCAAAACCCCATGTTCTTCAGAGAGAGCTAACTGATTGATTTGGCAGCAAGAGCAACTGCTCCTGTCTTCACCTGTAAATGTCACTGTACTGTCAGAATAAATAAGACTTTGAACACAGAACTTATCCATCACTCTCCGAGGTCTCTTTCCTCGTGTTAACTCTGGATATTTCTGTAGGGTCTCATATGTGAATGGGTCTGTTAACTATAAAAGAATCAGGTGTAAATTTTAAAAACAAAAAAAAAATGAAAAAAAACCGCAAATACACTCTTGAGGGAACGAACCCACATACTTTGAGTTCCCTGGTCAGTACCTAAACCTAATACATACAATTCTCTAATAAACTATTCGCACTTTCTCTCAGTGGGAACGCGAGGATTATTCTAGAATATTCTAATTTCACCATGTCCTATGTGAAATGTTCATAACCTATTCTTCATATTTGTACTTCGCCCCTCGTCTCAATTAAATCTCTAAAGAGGATTCCAGCGTTTCATCGTTAGGAAATCGCCATTGAGGTCCATCTGAACAACCAGCCGAGTAACAAGTTCTTTCACATCGCCATCAGGAATCCTCATTTATGAAATGTGCAACCTGGTCTTCTACAAGAGTCAAGACCTGAGTCAGAAGCGTAAGTATAACCTATATTAAGGTTATAGCAATTATTATTGCAACCGCAGCCACTACTGTCAAGAACACTCACAGTGGATGTTGACACTATCATTGATAGCACATCTACTGCAGCCGCCTCAACTACCGATGTCGCCGCTGCTCCCGCTTCTGCCACTCGTCCACCTGCCGCTACTTCACCTGCAAAATGGTATCTATCGTTTTTCATCACATCGGCTCAGATAACGAGTCACCTAACGAACTCCTTATGGAAACCCTAGAGGAAATCTCCAATAAGGCTGAGGGTCATTGTTCAAGCACCCTCCAACCACCACCTGCCATGGAGGCCCTTTGCCAATCTGAACGACTCTCAAAGAGATTTGGTGATACAGTAAGTAGCAATGCTACTGCTGAAACCTCAGGAAAGCCGACGACGGTGGTAACCGCTACATATGTGAATTTCCCTATCTGAGATGATAGAGGCCATTTCCATATCGACAAAGAAACAACTCAAAATGCACGCCTCAATATGCACATGTCTTATAGTTTGTAGTGGACAACCTTCCCTGACGTTGACGCAAGATGTGTGGCCACATTTTTGCAGACACAATTGGAATTTTCAAGGCACATGTCACAAACTGGAGTTTCTTCCACACAGCCAGTTCCGAGGCAGTGTCTGTGCCTCACATTTTTACTTTTGACATACTGCCGATGCCAAGGACAAGTGCTCAGATGCTCCGTGACAAAGTAATTGAACTTTGGCCTGTGCATAGCGGCAGCCAGCTGTCGACCTTTGGCCTGTGCATTGCGGCAGCCAGCTGTCGATCTTTGTCCCTGTCTGGAATGTTTAGGCGGCATCCACAGCCAACACAAAGAGAACGACCTCTGACCTTAAGGTCATTTTTAGGGTGTTTTTATAATAACAACGAGCCTTGAGAAAGACGGATTACGTTTAAGCAGCTCAACCAGTGGTCACTATTGACCACTTACCTGAACCTGGACTGTTCCTGTGGGCAATTATCCGGCAAGTGCGGTCTGCTGAGGGGACTTCGCTGAATCATTTTTACCTGTTATGTTTTGGATTCTAGCTCAGCCTGGATGACTGATCTAAGTGGCATGCTTACTGTTTGTACTAAGCATTTCGTTTTTTCATTTGAGAAAAAAACCTTTCCTTTAAAACCTGTCTCTTTGCTCTGTCTCACATGTTATAAGTTTTTTAAGACCATTCCTGTCTCTTTTTTTCTTGATGGTTTTGTACACAATAGTACATGATATGTGCAATATCCATTTTATGAACTGCCACTATCATGCGACTGAATCACACTTGTTATCTTTAAAATGGACATCTCACTTTGTTTGAGAGCTTTTCTTAAATAAATTACCTAACATGTGGTTAAACATTATGTAATGATATTTTGACCCTGTGCATTAATTTGCATACTAAATTCTTCTCTAATCAATAGCCAGTTTTCAAGAAAGATCAAAACCAAAAACACTGTCTTCTCTTACTTTTTGCAGTAAAAAACTCATTTTTATTTTTTTGAATGTTTTCTAATTTTTGCAAATGTGTTGTTCTGTTGTTAAATAATATATACAGGGTGATTCAGTAACAAGAAACCAGCAGCCATAAATGTTATCCAGGGTTCCTGTGTGAAATGCAACCCA
>JAQGAE010004415.1:0-12837 GCA_034696685.1 Julus scandinavius | reverse complement strand
ATATCTATTTCTGCAAGTTTAAAGCATCTTTAAAATTCTCCAAAAATTTGGTTGAAAGCTATATAGACTATTTTCTGGGAATGAAAATTGCCAGAATTTTATCAGAATTCTGCACTGGGATATTTTTCTGTATAAGTGTATTGAATTTTATTGTACGAAATTTATTATTTTTTTAGAATCATAGCTTTTTTTTCTGTGGGTGTAACTGAAATTTATATGCGTCTTACAATCGATGAAGTCTTAGAATTGATAAAATACTGTATAATATGGTAATAAGGAAGGGTGTTGCACCCCGGATCCTCGGGCGTGGGGCCTATGCGTGCCGCCGGCCCCACAAGCGAGATCGGCGAGCACGTGGTGGCGCTGGCACGTGGCATGTCGGCGCCGTCACGTGACGGCGTCGTCATCCCGCCCTCGGAGCTCCACAGTCTGGGCTGAATCAGTCATCGGAGCTGGGTTAACAAGGAACGAGCAGCGAAGTCCAAGCGCCGGGATGCTAGCTGAACCGACGAGGGGAACGGTTCCCGATTTTCAATAATAAAAGCACGGGGACAAAAAGGGGAATTCCCTCTCCCCCCAAGTGGCACGTGCGTTCCCTGCTCCCCCGTATCCCTCGGTGCACCACGGCACCGCCAGGGGATGCGCGTAAATGCCATTGTTCGGAAGCTGGCTCCCGTACTCGGAGCTCGTTAACGCGCTCTAGCTCCCGATTCGGATCCCGGAGTTTTGCGGGAAATTTCGCACCGAAGTTTCGGCTTGGAATTGTAGCCGCCCGGACATGCTCTTGCGGCTAGGATCGTGTGCCGCTTCGGGAACTTTGACCGTCGGCGAATTTTGTTGCGTTGCCCACCTGGACTGGTCAAACACGACCCCGATTGACACAAGAACGTTGTCCACCACGTCTTCGTAACGAAGATCCCTCGGGAGTGCCCTCGTGTTTTGCGAAAGTTTGGAACTTGTAACCGGGTTTCGACGGAAAAAAAAAAGTTTTGCGAATTTGGGTGAGCGACTGGAAATTAAACCACTGTTCTGTGAAATTTCTGTCAAGTTTAGTGCAATTTATAAAACTTGACCACAAAGTTTTACACAACAGTTCGACGCCTAATTTTGACTAATTTTCCATCATCAAGATCAAAACTTGGGACTCAAAACATCGGATTGGCGTTGATGACATTTGCTGATATTTCGGATAGAAATCTCCACGTTATTCTAGTAAGATTAAACTACAAATTTGTTATTAAATTTTGGTAAATTTGACCAAAATCGAATTTTAACAACAAATTCATCGAACCTATAAATTAAAAAAACTCCACTTACATTGAAACTTCAAGACAACTCAGTTCTGTGAATTTCAAATTAAAAGTTTAACCGGAAGTCGCGAAGGTGCCTGTGCGGTGTTTACACGCGGAAAAACCCAGGGGAATTCCATAATCAAGTTGTCGTGGGAACCAAAGTCGGAAGCCCTGCCATTGGCCCGTTTGGAACTGACCTCTTGCTCCTGAGTGGCCCGTGGGACCCTTACATCAATAGCCTAGCAATTGGCGTCTCCTATTCCCACTACTAATGCCAGTGCTCATCGAGGTGTTGGGTGTGAACCTTAGCGCTTTGTGCCAACTTTGGTTTTTTTTATGATTCGTCTTCTGTTTTGCCATTCGGATTTGTGAATGTTTGTGCCACATAAATTCGGTCTCGTCATTTCGTTGAAAAAAACCCAATTATTTTCAACCCTGCCTTTGTGAGGAAACCACGTCGTCGTGAAAACCGCCTTTGTTGGCGGTCAACGCTGACCCATCGAAAAACCGTATTTTATCTCCGATGTTTGGTCAGATCCATTAATATTTCGAAGATGTACTCACTCCTGGAGTCATTGGCCTCCGGCCTCCATCAAGATCGGGGCTTGTCCTCTTCAGGGTAATTATCGGTGAAGAATAGCAAGAAGAATGACTTGATTTCATTTGCTTAAAGCTCAATTACCCCCCTTCTTGTTTTCGGGATCTTTTTGGCAAGAGCTAGGCCACCGGAGTGATCGCGAAAGGGGAATCTCCCCAACGGCAGCACGCCTTTTTTGTGTTTTGGATTTTTTATTCGCTTTCACCCAGTCAACCCCCCTTAGTGCAACCGTCTAAAATGGGTTTTCTCGTTAACCCCCTTCCTCCTCCACTCGCTAAATGAGAATTACGCACTTTGGAATAAGCTTCTTACACTACAGTTTTTTGGAATTGCCAACAAGACACCTTCAATGGCGCCTTAAGGTATTTTACACCATTGAAACAATGCATCATACCATCGTCCAGAAATTGGGTTCCTCGAAGCCCTCCTCCAGACATCTTTCTGGGGGATTATGTTAACGTGAACGTTCTTGTCTCCGAAAGTGCCAGTGTTGACTTGAAATCTGTTTCATCGAGTACCAGAAGAGTCAACCAAGGATCTAGAATTCTTGTTGCGTGTTGCCAACCAGAAGTCCAAGTAGGACTTGCCTTTGGACAGATATCTTGTTGTGGGACATTGAAAGATCAGCAAGGACCAACAGACATAGGCGAGATTGGGTCTCTGAAGACCAGTAGAAATCTTGTTTTTTTATCTCAGTGTGAATCAACGAGAAGATCAAAACTCAGCTTAGGTCCAAAAGACACGTGTGTTTGTGCCTCTGAAGCGTAGCCTGCATCGACCGAAGTAACACCAGGGGTCAAAACGGCGGCCATACCACCAACCATGTTGGACATCTTCCGGGGTCTCAAAAACCTGCTCAAAGTCAACCGCATCCACACGGACGGCAGCGTATTTCGACTGCATTACCACGCTACAGTGATCATCTTGATCGCCTTCAGCCTGGTGATCACCACCAAGCAGTACGTGGGCAACCCCATCGAGTGTCTGCACGGGGCCGACCTGAAGGAGAGCGTGATCAACACGTTCTGTTGGATCCATTCCACGTACACAATCCCCAGCGCTTACAACCTGCAGGTGGGTCGTGAGGTGCCCTATCCAGGCATCAAAAATTCACTGGACCACGACGAGTCCGACCGCAAGTACCACAAGTACTACCAGTGGGTGTGCTTCATGCTGTTCTTCCAGGCCGTGCTGTTCTACATTCCACGCTGGCTGTGGAAGAACTGGGAAGGTGGCAAGATCCAGGCACTCATGATCGACCTGAACATCAGCGTGTACTCAGACACGGAGCAGAAGCAGAAGAAAAAGCTGCTGACCGACTACCTGTGGGACAGTCGCTGTCACCATAACTGGTGGGCAGTGCGCTACTTTCTGTGTGAGCTGCTCAGCTTCGTGAACGTTGTCGGCCAGCTGTTCCTCATGGACCGGTTCTTCGAGGGCGAGTTCCTTACCTACGGTCTCAAAGTGATAAAGTTCACGGAGAGTGACCAAAACGACCGCAGCGACCCCATGATGTTCGTGTTCCCACGTGTAACCAAATGCCTCTTCCACTTTTATGGACGATCAGGCAATGTGGAAAAACACGACGCCATATGTGTACTGCCGCTCAACGTGGTCAACGAGAAGATCTACATCTTCCTTTGGTTCTGGTTCGTCATTCTATGTCTGCTCACCGCCCTTGTGCTCATCTTTCGAGTGGTCATCTTCACCTGTCTGCGCATGCGCGTCTTCCTGCTGCACGTGCGCTTCCGGGTCATCCCGTACGATCAGGTGAGCGAACTTGTCCGGAGGACCGAGATTGGAGATTGGTTCCTCTTCTACATGCTCGGACAGAACGTGGACTCGCTCATCTTCAAGGAGATCATCATAGACTTGGCCAAGCGTTTTGCCCAGCATGGCAAGGAACCATCCGTATGATGGTGACTTGACCAAGGCTTTTTTTGGCATCGATGGCTCTTGAAAGCCCTAATGGCAATACATCCTCGAGATTTTCGATAAAACCCTCTCCTGGAAGCCCGAAAGAGTATACGTCCATGGAAGACATCATTTTTGGAGATGGCGATTTCATGGTTTTTTTTGGTATGCCAAAAGAGTGAAGTTTTGTTTGGTAAACAGCATGTGGGTGACTTCTGGAAGTCGGAAAGTGTGTGGGGGTGAATTTTGGAGAAATGGAAAAGAAGTTGTCATCTTTCCATGGTTTCTGGAAACCAGTGGATGTAGGGATTTCGCTGTAAACTTATGGATGGAGGCCTCCTTGGAAGTCCAAACCAGATTGGAGATGCCTTGGATGCTTTTGAACGTAGGAGGTTCTGGAAGCCCCAAAAGCGATTATGTCCATGGAGGATATATCTAAGCGATTTTCGGTAATCGTAGCTTCTGGAAACCCCAAACTAGAAATAGCCCCCTGCGTCCTTTTTATCTGTGTTACGTTGCGAATGCCAGCATTTTTTATTTATGAAGATGATCTTCTTCGGGGCTAATATCCTCGTCCAATGGACGAAATCTGCTTACTCGCCTGAGATTGCCGATGGCGAGGATTTATACAAGCAGTTGAAGTTGGCAAGAGGCCCAAACTGGCTGAGATTTTTCTCGTGGAATACTACCTACTTTTTCGCACTGATCTTGCTTTTATTTGTGGATATCCTAATGACAACCACTGTTTGACCCCTGTCCCTTTTTCTCTCCCCCATATTTCAAGCAGGGTATCTGTCGGTCCTTAGAAGGTTAGATTGGTCCGTCGTACATTTCCTAAAATCTCTTGAAAATGACAAATGTTTAGATGACTGCTAGGGTTTCTTTTGCTGGACGATTTGTTGCAAAAACGATCAGTAACGACAGTGTGGACTTAACACCAACTCGACTGTCACCTTTAGGCGGGAAATTGATGTCTGGTTAAAATTTCAAAGATGGCATCCATCCCTGTTCTCACCTTTGCCATCGATTAGCCTTAATGAAAACGCATTTTTAAAATTTCTCATCTATGAGAGTGTTTCCAATAACGATAACCATTAGGAATTCAACCAAACAACTTTTGGATGAGCCATTGATGAGATCTCGTGATGTTTGCTTAACTGAACCGACAGACACCCTGTAAATATAGTTTGAGCCTATTGAAATAAGTTTCAACTTGCTTTATATCTGATTTTTTTAGAAAAGTACCAACAAATAAATAAGACAGAGGGACCTTGATATTATATATTTGTAATGCAAATGCAAATATCCATTAATAAGAATTCAGTAATAATGCCCAAGTGCCTCAATTTGCGCACATTTGAATTGTGGTTCCTCAATGGTCAGTATTAGCGCTGTGGATTTCATGGAACGAATTTGAGCTGCGGTTGGTTTTCGGTTGTTGTGCCGAGTGATTATAACCTAGTCGGATAAAGATATTTAACCTCTTCGTTGTTAATTAGCGTTTATAAGTTTTATACGTTCGCTTTTTTCAGTTATAAAAATCCTTTGTTATGGTTTATTGAAGTACTTTGTATGATTTACCCCATTGAAGCTAGTCTTGAGGATTAATGCTAATGGTGAGGGACAATACATGTATTACGACATATATTTCATCATTACAGTATTTCTTCCATCGTAGCATATTACCAAAAATTACAAAAGAATACAATAGTTTTGTGAAAAATTCCTACAAATACATGCATATTTAGAATTTTGAACAGTTTTTTTTTACTTTTTTTTAAATCTTGCGCTTCTTCTGAGTATTTCTAAATATTTCTAAAAATTCTCTTATTGCAATTCAATTATAGATTCCAAATAATGTTCAATGTAGAAGCAATTCTGAATATTTAGTAATTGATGGATTATTTACTTAACAAAAGAAGACGTTTTGAAAAGTTGTTTCTGGGAAATGGTTGTTGGAGGGATTCTTGAAAACTTAAAGGATAGGTCGTAAAATCCTTTAAATATACTTGAATTTTGTTCCTTAGAATGTACTGGACATTCTTCAGAGAATATTTAGGAAATTACCTGGAGAAATCAGTCGATATGCTTATATTGTTCCTCACTAGGCAAGCATTTTCTCTTCTCATTGCACTATAGTGATTGGTTCTATTCAATGTTTTTTTTATATTATCTATATTTAGGCTGAAATCAAAGCCAATAAAAATGCTTGTCATGCTCTATGTTGTTCGGTCCGGTAGATGACCTGCTGGAAATGAGATCTTTGATGGCGCTAAGTGATGTCATCCGGGATACATTTCTGCTGGTCATCTTGCCTTGGACTGTTGAAGAGCAACTGACGTTTGCCATATTTCTGTTTTTACTTAAAAGCCTGTTGCTTGGTGCTTGACCACTACACGTTTCACACAAAGTTGTATTTTTTTTTTTTTTTTTTTGTTTTGATTTTTGGACCGATGCTCCATATGCCATAACAGCCATTTCCTATGATTGAATGTTTGCTGACCAGTATTTTTGTGCGATGCCAGGATAGACCCGTGCTGCTATTATTACTGCCATGAATTTGCTGATCTTTATAAAAATGTATATTCCCAGCAAGGTTTTTTCCCCCTCCAATCATTTTTCCTTGAAAATATGACTCGGAAGTGGATCCTTGTGGTAAACCTACTTCAACAAGGGGATTGCCCCCTCTTATGGTTTTTTTATTATTATTTTTATTTTGAGCAGACTGCAAAGAGTCGAAGGACGGTAATACGTTTACATTCTTTTGTGGTAAATTTCGATTTTCTAATAAAAAAATTGGAGTTCTTCAACATTCATTCAAAGAGATTTCATCAGAAATATGTTTACAAGGTGCCTACTGATCCAGATATTCAAAAATGGATGCACAAAACTAAAAAGTGAGATTATGAGATTGTACAAGTTATTCCTGAACTATATTACCAAATCAGGTTACTTTATTAGAGACGTTTTTAAACAAGACTACATGAATAAAATTACGAACAAATTTGTGGAAAAGTTATCAAACTTACAATTTTTTATTATTTCCAATTGTACCCAAAGTAATGTTTCTATTTGTTCTTTTTACTTTCATATTGTTAAATATTTCCAACTCTTCTTAAATTTACTGAATATTTGGTTATTTGGAAAAAAAAGTTTGAGAGAATTTGGGAAACATAGTAAAAAGTGTTTGTCTTTCATATCTAGACATGGCGTCACTATCAAAAACTAACCAATATTTGTACATATTTCTGGAAAACTTCAATCTTCACATAAATGGAACTCGTATTTGTCCATGGAAAATTCCATCGTTCAATCAAAAAACTAGTTTTCTATAATACTATATTTTATTTTAATTAACATTTCCAGCAACATTTTTAATAAAAAGAATCGATGATATGTGGCTTAGCAGACACCTTGCAAGATATTTTCAGTATGTTTGAAATCGCTGCCTAGGGAAACGAGTGTGAATGAAATTTTCGATCATCCACCAAATATGCAAAAATCTCTTGTCCGAAAATTGATTTTTTTATATGAAAAGATAAAGGCCAGCTTATGGACCCCTACATCCCCCTCACAAATTTAATGAAAGGCCCGCGTGTCACGCTACATAAGCTACGTTGACAGGTGTTCGGTATCCCCTCATCCTCCCCAGGCTTGGATCCACTTCCAGGGGCTATAGGGGGGACACCATGTGTGCATTAAGGGTGCCTTTTCAGAATATGTCCCACGCTATAATTAAATCCCCCTTTTTGTATTATAACCCCTCTCTCTCCCCCCCCCCTTCGTTTAATATCACTACTTTTCGTTTATCCAACCCCATCTCCAGTCTAGATCCAGACAAACCCAATGTTCATTGTTTGAGCCTACTACTCCACAGTGGCTGATCCTAATTCGGCAGCTAGTTTGATCCAAAACTCAACACTGGTGCATCCCATTCCCTAATTTATATCGAAATAAATGTAAATTTCCAAATATTCACTATGTTGCAGAGTAATTAACATATACATGTAATTGCCAATTTCGATTCAAAAAAATAAAATTTCAACAAAGCCCTTATTAGAATGTATCATTCTCGTATTTTTTTAAAAACAACCTAAATAAACATCCTATTTGTTGTAGATCCAAATTACACAATGATGTTATTGTCATGAAAGCTACTTGGGCCAGTTTATTTGTATTCTGTAAATATATTTGGTAAAAACTGAATCTGGAAATAACGTTGTGTGATGGATCGATGGTTTGAGAAAAAAATTTCAACAAATCCTAAAACTAAAAATCTTTCTTGAATCACTTGTTGTGTTCCTGAACATTTGCGTTGAATTTTCGATCATTCTTTTTGTTCAAGGTGAATTAGGCAGAAGATAGTTTGAAAAATGTCACGTGGTAGTTGCACATGGTTCTGTCAGAATGCTTTAAGCTTACGTGGCCTTAGTGTGTGAATAGAGGTCAGAATCCCAAAATAAGTCACCTAGCTCTTGTTATCTAGTTCCCATGTGTTTTCACCGAGTTTATATTAGGGATTATGACCTGACAAGAAAAGTTAGAGGCTACGTCCATAATGCAATTGTGTATGTTATGAACACACCAAACGATATTTCGTAAATATCATATTTTCGTTTGAAATTCAGTTGGTTTATAAAACAAAATTCATAAAAATTACTTTTACGGAATCCTTGAATTTGAACTAAAGTTTAAGTTGAAAAATTATTTGCAGAATAGTATTTTAACATGTAAAGATTTTGTCGTTCTGAAGATCTAACCATATGATACCGTATCAGGTCCATCAAACTGCAAAGCCATCGTCCGGATTTTCTTGTACAACACCATTCTTTAGCAAATTCACATTTTATCTTCTATGATTATTTTGACTAAGACTTAGCAGCACTCGAGGAATGATAGGAATATACGACTTTGGTAGTTAGTCTAGGCTAGAAACTAGGAAGAAAATTTCGTGAAGGTCCTACATGAACCTATAATCAAGAGTACGATACTGCCATTTTACTAAGGTGATTAGAAGTCTATTTTCAAATTTACGCTCAATGTAAAATGATTTTATGAAAATGTGCGATTTTTTAAAAGCTTATGTGGAAAAACGAGCAAGAATGTGTCAGTTTAAAAAAGTCGAAGTACTGTAGATGCTAGTAGGCTGCAAAGAAAGTTCGCCTAGCTACTATAGCGTGTTTTAAGGTCTTAGACCTGGGCTCTTAACTCATCCCTCAAACACATTTGGGAATTTCCCTCGCTTTTTCTATTTGGCACCTTAGCATCCCTTCTGACCTGCAAATCTGGAAACGATGGGGTCTAATTATAGCACCCCCTCATCTGTTCATCCAGTGTGCGTAAAAGCCTACCAGAAAATATACTTTCAACTCATGGTAATATATAAATACACCGCCACAGTAATTACTCTGTTTTATATATCCCATAGACGTGATGCATAAGAAGGGACAGAAATGTACATTGATTTGTCACAGATTTTTGAATCCTAAATATTTAAAAAAATATTTCTAAAATTCTAAATATCTCTATAAGAAAATTCACATTTCAGAACTGTTTATAATTAATATTTATTTTTATTTATAACAAGATATTTGAAACAAAAATAAATATATCCAAAGGTATTTTTCTGTATTTGTTTATGGAACGTTTGGTATGTAAAAATTCCCTTTCATATTACCGAATTCGCACATTTAACACATTCTGCATATCCATTTGGAATAGTAAAACCGAATTTACATGTACATTTAGTCCACAATTTGGAAAAGAATATTTTCTCCTACAAGTCTCACGGTTTTTTGTGTATTTGTGAATCTATTTTGTATTGGACATATACCCTATGACACCCTAGACATTTTCGCATTTTTTTTCAATTACAACACACATGTTTAGTCATCAAGTATTAACATGGGACGTGATAGACTATGTAATTACTTTCGGAAATTTCAGTTTTGTATTGAATGCTTCAATTTAAAAGTGTTATTTCAAAACATGTTTCAACACATACTTTTCAATAAGACCATAGGGCTAGGGATATGCAGACTTGTGATCCCTTTTTGATTGTATCGCCCTTCATTAAAATTATAAGATTAAAACTTAGATTGATGAATGATTCAGTAAACAACTGCAGTATTATGAAAGTTTTATTAAACAATTGCTGAGGGTTAGCAGCAGAATTATACTTTACTACACAATACATGTAGCAATTGTCTAAAATTTTGTTTTGAATCAGCTGCAGTGTATAGTTTCATAAAACTTAGAAAACACTGCCAAGAAATTGAAAGTTAATTGGTAGTTTAACAAGTTTTTTTTTTTCGAGTAACGTTGCAAATTTATCGTCAGACTAAGTTTTAATCTGTGATTAAATCTAACGGAGAACAGTGCAACCATGCCAGACGCTTGGCAAACTAGAAATGCAGTTTGGCACGTCTCACCGTTCAGAATGAGACATTTGAAATTGTTTTAAGTTCGCTTTGCTAGTTATTTACATGTAAAGAGGTTGCTCCCCTAAACAAACTGCCAAAAGTAGCTGGTCCTCGATATATATACCTTTCCGGAAATGCGTTGATACATTTAAGCGATCAGTGAACTTGTGATAAAGAGCGATTGTGGCCACCATGTGGCGTCACTCAAAGCCTAACTCCATCAATGCTCGTATTTGTAAGCAAGGGTTGTAAATGGGAGTTTTTAGTGGATTTTCTTTTCTAAAGTCTTGTTAACTTAATACACCTAGACATGTTAGTCAACTGTCAACGTACACAAACATTGACAATTTAACAATACAAAATGAAATTTTACAAACATTTCACAGAAAAATGGAATTTGTTACCAAGTTGCTTTTTTCCAATTTTGAATCGTTCAGAGAATTTTTAAAATATTACAAATACAGAAATTAAAAATGAGTTGTTAAGCAATACACTATTTGGGAAAAAAGCTGTCATAAACATTGATATTTAGATTTATTGATTTGGACATCATTAGATTCATCCTTCCTTGAAACAATGCTTATTACAGTATAACGAGCAGCAGAACTAAGATGATAGCTAAAGGGACTTATGTGTGTCTTATATCAGATTTCAAGTATTTTAGTGAGTCAGTACTGGAGTTGTGGTGGAATTACGTAGGATATGGGAAGTTTCAAAGAACTTGAAATTTCAAATGTTGTAATCCCATCTTGTACGGGAAATTCAAAATATATCTTTCTGAAAACTCCTGTTGATGACGGAGTGTTACTTACACGTTTAAAACTCAAAAAGGCACCAACCCTAATTCAAAAGTTCATTCATCGAAGATTGTTTTTATTTCTAGTAACAGCTGTATGCTCGTGTTTTTTTTCTTTTTGTTTTTGGTTAGGCCTACCTAAACTTCTATTTTTAGTCCCGACCTCATGCTCTTATTGGGCCGTGACAAATGCTCATATTTTAGATAAAACCAAGTCTCAAAACCGAGATTTTTTATTATTTTCAATGTACACAGACTTATTACTCTACTTTTCGCCATTTTCCCATCTTTTCTTTATCTTTGCAAAAATGTGATTTGCAGGGAAATCGTTTTACTTTTTTTTTATTTAAAAATTCTTGTTTTTATGTCCATGCATGAATTCATGTTTCCGAATGGCTGGATACTTTTTTTTCATCGTTTCTTACGTGTTTTTTTGGCAAATGTTTCCTATGAAGCGTGAAAGCTAGTCAGGTTTTTAGAAGATGGTTGACCACTCCGTTTATTAGATGGAATGCCATTTAATGGTCACTAATGGACCTCATGTAACTAGTAGACCTGAATTTCTCAAGATTGGATGTGTCTGTCGTTTCGGATGATGATATCCCGATAAAAATGATGGACATTTTAGCCATAATTTTAGATCATCAAATGTCAAATAATCACAAAATGCTCCACTTTTTCTAAGAAAAATGCAAATTATAGGAATTTTAGATTCTTTGTGATTAATACTTAAGAATTCCTGGAAATTGTTATAACTTTTGACTTATACAAAAAGTGTTGGCATTTCAGCATTGTAATTAAAGTATGGAATAAAGTTTCTACTTCTGTAGACGCACTACTTGATATTTTTCTTGAAATTACAGGGTGTCCCGATAGCTTATTTCCTAGTCAATTCTCACTTAAAAGTGTTATCAGCGACACCTTGCTTATTTTGAAAATATGTCGTAAGAGAATAGAAATGAAGGCGTTTAGTTGCCATATATGCAGCAAATAACTTAATTCGGAAATGCAATAATTAAAGATTATATTCGAAATATATGCGTTTGTAAGATGATCGGTGTTCGCATAGGATTTTTACGTTTCTTATAATAATTGAAGAAGAAAATCAACAAAATATTGTTTAGTGTGATCACGAATAGTTTTATGTGTATATGCTGATATGAAAAGTGCAATTGTTTTAGTTTTGTTTTACATATATGATTTCATGATTTATGTTTTTAATGTTTATGTTGCCTTTTATTGTGTATATATAGTGTATTTTCGTTCATCTCCTTAATATTTGGATAAATTTGTGTTCAAGCCCATTTGGAAGAAAGAAAAATTGGTTTCTATGCGTCTGCTCTTTGCCTTTTGACCTTCACTTGCAATTGGTGCTTTTCCTGAAAACCAAATAGAGCGGTTAAACTAGGTGCCATTACATTTTCGCGACATTTTCAGGATATGTAGTCTTACGTCCGGTCTAACTCTGTAAGCGGCCGCATAACCATTAAATCCAACATCCAAGGAATTTTTTTTTTTTTCACTAAATTTATCTTTCTACTTCCTACAATGGACGTAATGTAGTGCAAAATTCCCCAAAGCATACATGTCACAACATTTTCAAAAAAAACCCATGTCAACTAATTTTACTTATGATATGTTGTTTTTATTTAATCCTAAACTTCACATTATAAAAGACCATTGATGATACAATGTATTTAAAAAGAAATAACTTTCGGTTATCTTTAGATTGCAACACGTGCAAGAAGTTGTCCCTTTGGGAATCATTTCACTAATTTGTTTAGTCGAGGTACAAGATCAAACTCAGTTCCCAAG
>JAQGAE010004414.1:0-12840 GCA_034696685.1 Julus scandinavius | reverse complement strand
GAAAAACAAATGAAAATCACTCAAAAGTATTTCACGTTTAAAAATAATCATATCAATTAAGAAATCGAGAATACGCTTGACCTCAACACAATTTCACACCATATTTTCTCATGCATCGGGTAATCGCGTGTTGAAAGCCCTTTGCCAGTTTAGATTTCCTTGAATCGGTATTAGATCCCCAGAAGGAAATCCCGCACAAATAAGTATTTGGTTCACGTCAAATGTTGATTAAAACAGGGTTTGTTTCAGTCCAGTTTCATTGACTAGTCAGATTTTTTTAAAGTGAGTGTAGTTTGCAACGACTCATGGTTTGGTGCAACCGGTGAATAATTTTCAAAACTACAATAAACAACTGGTCGAGGAAACCGCAGAAATGCATCGCCAATGGCCATCGGCCGTAGTGTCCAAAAAGTTGGCCAAGGCCGAAATACGCTTCGAGGAATACACTTTTATTGAAAGCTTTAAACAATTCAAAGAAAAATTTCGAAAGCGAAAAAAGAGGGGCAAAAAGGCCGAAGTGTTGGACTGACCTCCAGCTGCCAAGCCCAGATGGCTATACTTTCGTCCAAAACACCAATTTAGATCCCATCGCAACTTACTCCAAAATTTCAACTTCTTTTCAACCGTTTCAACTTTGTGAACGCACAATTTGAGCAAATGGTCATTTCTAAAGGGCTACCCCCTTCGCTAGCCTCAACTGACCCCTTCTCGATGGTTTCTCACTACACCTTCGGGTTGCCTGAATTCCACTAACTATAAATTACAAGTGCATGCCCTTGTCACCTCAAATAGGGTTAGCAACATGTTTAAGCATCTAGTGTTTTGGACTTTTAAGTTACTTTATCCAAACATTTCTTACAATGTTGCCTCAAACCTAGATATTTTAAGTTTTACTTAAAGTGTTTGATTTCGGCATTAAGCCCCTCACAAACCAGACTCACTTTAAGTAAAATCGTCTGCCAACGCACGAATTTTGGGTTCGCGCATGCGCACTAGTTGTTGTGCGCTCGTCTGCTAAATTTTTTTGGCATGCCAAACATGCAGTGCTCATCGAAGCGGAAAAAAGTGAGTTTAGTGTGTAAGGGCCTTGGGGCTTTACGGGTCAAGTTCAGCAGCGGCGTGTAACGGAAGTGAAACGGCTAACGGCTGTGAATTTGCTGACGAAGCAGTGCATACGTCCTAAGTTAAAATTACTTAAGGCCACAGCCCCGCCATTTATTAATTACTGAATGTTGAGTAACATACTCTGTAATTATTATGGTTTCATTGAAACATTTGTTACAAATTGATTTTATGAATATCCTAAATCACAAAATGCGCGTTTCAATACAAATTACGATTCCATATGATAATCAGTCGCAGGCTGCAATGTTAACTTATTTGGCAAACTAAGCTCGGATTTAAGCCATATTCAGCCAAGAGCACATTAATTTACTTTTTTTACTTTCCTCAACAAGAGGGTGAAAAATCAACAAAACCCGACTTGTGATGATGAATCGCTTAGGGGCAAATCCCCAATAACAAAAGGCATGCCGCCATCTTGGAGGTCTTTTTGCTCACTAACGCGCTATTTCCCCCAACTCCATTACAAATTTCATCAAGATTCCTTCAGCAGCGGCGATGCAATTGAATAAATATTTATTACAGATTCCCTGCTTTAATTCGTTGTTGGGAGCCATGCGGAATGAATTTTAAGCACTATTTAAAACGTTTATTCGCAGTCATTATTGTCAGGCTACGAAATGGGGAATTAAAAATTATGCCTTTTTACCAGTCATGTGTATACCAAAAAAAAAAAAAAAAAAAGAAAAAGAAAAAAAGCTTCTGCTGATGAAAAAAAAAGTTTTCCCTTCTCGTAATTGGCTGACATAAAATACTAAGCACGCTATATTGTTAACATGGAACGATATCTTTTCGAGTGCCAAGCTCATTCAAATGTCACAAACAGTCCTGTTCAAATTTAGCTTTTAAAGAAAAGAATCCAGCCTTCGCCCTCACTCACAATTTAGTTTGTGATGACAACTGAATTTTATGGTTGAACTCGTTGCACTGCATGCATAGTTTAACAAACATTGCTTGTAATTGTTTCGTGCATTATTTTGACGCACGAGCGGTTAAAGCTGGATTAGCAATAAGACATACAAAGAAAACTGTTCTGATTTTGTCATTGTATTTCTGAACATAATTACATTTACAGATCTCACGTGCTTCTCCAATAGCTCCATCAGAGTGTCCATACATTTTCTATTTTCTGAGAAATATTCAAGCATATTTTAAGGATTCCAAGGACCTCACGCACGAATAATTACCACATTAAATGTCAAAAGAGTCATGGCTATTTTTCTCGTGGAGAATTCGTAAAAGAGCAACAAATATAAGTTTTGGAAGATACAATTGAAAGTCAATCTACTGTTGATATGAATACCGTCAATTTCTAAGATTTTTTAATTTTTTGAACAAATTCTGAGCAAATGAAGAACATAAACAGTCATGAATGTAGCATATGCACAATGGACTTGGATTATAAATTAAAGAACAATCGATTATTATTTCGTTACAAATCGCATATTAGAATCGCCCGACAATTAATAACGAAATTTCCCCGAACCAAACGTGTATATCATGCCGTGCTGCCAGATGGAAGATCTGTATCTGGTCACACGGGGGAATTTCCGAAGGCCACGGTCATCGAGGCAGCAAAACGTTGCCTGCGCAGTGCTAGATATGGATCCGGAGGGCAAAGTTTGGATAAACGGGGCTTTTACAGCAGTCCCATTTATTTAAGCAATTTTCTGATCTAGTGAACTGCGCTTTTTATTAGTACTATTTAACTAAGCTGCTCGCTCATTTCCACGATTATGATTGCAGCCGTTTTCTTTGCTCGGGCTTCTCGTGTATTTTTCAACTTAATTGGGGGTAATTTTCGGTTACGTTAGTGCGTATCGGATGCGAATGGCAGTAGAAAGAGATCTAGATAAAACTTTTCCAAGAATGGGAATCAGTTTTTGACATATTGGAACCGACACGATTATGAAATTAATAAAACTGACTTTAGACCACGTGGCTAGGTATCGGTGTTTGACCCCAGAGCTTATCCGCAGTTTCTGCTCCCTATTTGAAATCCTACGCTTCCCTTCCGGTGTTAAAAGTTTTATCGCGCACTCCAATAGGAGTCAAGTCAGTCAACTAACAGTACATAACTAGATGCAATTTGCATCCCAACGACTATAAATTTCGTTTGTGGTTCATTAATGTCTTCCTGTTGCAATTCAAGTCTTGTCTATATGGAAAAGAGGAAAAACTTTTCGCACAATTATCAGATTTACTGTATACGGAGCAAACTGTCTACGTGAAATGCCAGAGAAAAAAAAAGAGGTCAGCGAAACAACTACTACTTACAACATAATTGCAACAAATAGGGTTTTTTCTAAGAATTAAAAAAGAAAAAAACATTCAAAGATTCCGGGCAATTGGTGCTTTAATCGTGACAAACTAGGAGATCTTATCGCCGATTTTCTTCCAAAAACTGCTTGGCGATAACGTCTATTCGCAACAGTTTTCATCGAGAGGGAGAAAACAAGCATCGTGGGGGATGTAAGATGAAGAAAAATCAAAAAAATAAGCGATCAATACGAGGCTTTTTTTTTTTTTTTTGGCACTTTTCGAATGCAGCAAGTAGGAAGCGCCATCACATAGTCAGTCAGCCTACTTTCGGCCGCCATTTTGGAAAACCGAATCAAGGTGGGGTCCATCTTATCAGGAGATAAAAGATCATTCTAAAGTTACTAAATGGAAAACAAAAAACTTCAATATGGAACGACGAACGATGTTCGAATTATAGTCCATTCACACACATCCGACCGTCTGCCGTTCAGTGCCAAAAGTGACGTAAACACGAACTTGCACTGCACCGAACGTGAAAAGCTATAATACAGTGAAGTCTCACTTACACGAAGCTCACTTATACGAAACATTCAGTTACACAAACAATTTCTTGTTCCCCGGCCAAACTATTTAACCCTTTGTAATGTATTTTTCGCTTATACGATATTCAGTAATACAAAACTTCCACTTATACAAAGGGTGAATCCTTCCCCTGATGTAATCTCCTTGTGTAAATGCTATTCAATTATAAGAAGAGCTTTTGCACATAATTGTGAAGCATTTCGTCTATTCTAAAGATGTAAACGAAAAAGAGTCTGATGTTATTATTGACTGTGAACAGGTTTTAAATAATACATGTGTTTGCTTGCAGGAAAAACAAGCAAGCTAAAATTAGTTTTTTAAGACGAAATAAGCCCATTTCTGAAGATGTAACTTTAAGTTACATGTACTTTATTGTTTGTGATTATATCAAATACATCTTGTTTTTTGTTTCTGTTATTCTTTGTATGTACATATATACATTGACAAAACTATTAAACGACATTTTTTAAGAAGAATTTTCCTCTATTTATTAAAATACAGTAACCACGAAACCTGCTAGTACATGTACATGCACATTGTATTCACTTATATGAAGAATGTACTGTTCCCCCTCATATTCGTATAAGTGAGACTCCACTGCACACAGCAAAGTAAAGCGTCATTTTTCTTCTCTGACATCAAAAAATTTCAATGTATACGAATGTGTGTAAATTAACCTTTATCAGCTACGCAAGCTTGACCGGCAACCAGCTATCTGGTGATTAATCGCCCGAATGGTGTATCTAACATTTACAGAAAATGTAGCTACTCCTCACATCAAGACACACACACACAGTCGTGTATCAAGTACACAATTTAGTATAACATTCAATTTGTTACTTATGTAGAGTAGAACCTGTCTAAATGCATACGCTTGGGAACGATGAAAAATATTCCTTTGGACAGGTTTATTTATACATATACACGTGTCCCAAGTCTGGACCGGAGCATTTTATGCTTTTAGAGAAGTTATTTACACAGGAAGCATCAGGTTCTACTGAACTACAGTCATTAATTAGCATATTAACATGACATGAACAAAACATGATGTTTGATCATAATTTCTGTATAAATGTGTGTACAATGTCATGGTCGATTCTTGTTGTTTCACGTATACTACAAAAGTGTGCATGCAATTTCCGTTGTATGTACAGTTGTATTTACATATGGATTCAACACGTGCATAAGTGCATAAGAGGCAATTCCATTTCCCCGTTAAACACCCATACGCCACCAGGAGGTGTTGAACCGTAATTAGGTTAATTCACATCGCACATACACTGGTCTATCAGGAAGATCCAGTAATAGCTTATTTTTTTTTTTAAATCCCCAGCATCCCGAGGTTTTAAGTTAAAATAACCGAAAACGATCATTGTTTTCCAAGTGGTCCCTCGCTTACGGACGAGTTCAAAATTGGGGACAAAAGCATTCACTTGCTTCCAAGCGATACAGTACAGTTAAGTAATTTATGGAGTACCATTACTGTAAAGTGCTCCTTGAAGAACGAGGGTCAAACGGATGTGTACTCCCCGAAAGACGGCGCTAAATTGCTCTTTGGCCCCAGATAAGCGCCGCACCTGGATTTATATTGCTCCCATTACAATAAATCAACTGAATCTTGGAATCATGCCCATTGAGGCCCATCTTTTTAATTCGCTTCAATGGACGCTCAGTGGTTACTACCATGCTTTTAAAACGCAGCCAACCACGTGGAATGAACGTTCCAATGGGTGACAGAAGCGCACACGTCACAAGAATAGGGAGTAGCCATTATACGTATGACAGAAACTATGGACGACCCAGGGGATTCCATCATTCCCACTGTTTCGTGTGCCCTTCTCTATCCTATATCCTCATACTCGTTTACAATACTTAAGTATCCTTACACATGTACAGCACCCCCTGGTGACGTCTGAACATTTAGCATCGCATTTCCAACATGGCTGCAGCCATTCACTCTAATCTTGAAGTACATCTATAGATGCTTTTCAACTAGATGCTATTTGAGGAAATGAAAGCGGCCATGTTGGGAGCACAATGCTAAACTCGAATAACATTTTCAAAATAAAACAGTGAAAATTGGACAAAGTCACCTGTAGACCACCGTGCCAAGTTTGAACTGGTTCCATGTTGGCAGTAACACTGAGACCCAACATCCCGTCGTTAAACATGTTGCTTTTGTCATTTTTACTTTTCAATTTATTGCGTATTCAGTTTCAGTCAAGAATCAAACAGCAGGAGACAAGGAACTAAATTAATATTTTAAAATAGACTAAAAATAAAAATCAAATTTTATAAATAGGGTGGCCGAATCGAATTCACCATAAAACAAGGAATGGATAAAATTGCCACTGATTAACTGCCCAATTTATTTCATTTTCGAATTTCTGGGCCACATTACCCTTATTCAGGTGCCATTTCAACAAAAACTAATTCAAAATTGTTTGTAAATCATGATCACTGCAAAAAAATAGTAATGCAGCCAACAGTGCCTGTAGTGAACAGAATAGACAAGACAATTGAAGAAGGTGTGGCCTGAAATGTTGTGCCAGAATTATCTAAAAATGGGCTAAATATTCTTCTGAAAGTTCATTCTCTAAAACCAGCCGCTTGATGATGGAAAAGCTAAAATTGCATCTCATCGTATAATGGACTAATAGGGACACATCCAGACTAGACTACACTGGATCGATTATGAGGTAGCCCCAATTAAGTTTGGGGGCTAAATTAATTAATATTGTTCAAAAAGTTAATTATTTAAAACCAACAGCTTGATGATCAAAAGTCTAAAATCAAGTGTATGTATTTTAAATAAAACTGAACGTATATTGGATCAACATTGACACATCCAGACTAGACTACATTGGATCGATTAAGGTGACATAGTATAACCTTATCACTTTCAATGGGTGAAATTTTAAAACACAATCACAGCCAAACAAAAAGAGATTAAATACTAATAAAAATTGTTTAAAATAGCTTGTTAAATCAGCAATGGTATTATTTTGTCGTTTTTAACTTTGAAATGGTAGATTTAAAAAAAAAAAAATAATAAACAAGTTTGAAAAATGTCCGCTAATTTGCATTCTCAAACTTGTTTATTAATTTTAAAAAAAATCTACCATTTCAAAGTGAAAAACGACAAAATAATACCATTGCTGATTTATCAAGCAATTTTAACCAATTTTTATTTTTATTTAATCTCTTTTTGTTTGGCTGTGATTGTGTTTTAACATTTCATCCATTTAAAAAAAATCTACCATTTCAAAGTGAAAAACGACAAAATAATACCATTGCTGATTTATCAAGCTATTTTAACCAATTTTTATTTTTATTTAATCTCTTTTTGTTTGGCTGTGATTGTGTTTTAACATTTCATCCATTGAAAGTGATAAGGTTAAATACCACCTTAAGATGTAGTCCCAATTAACACGAGTCCACTTTAAATAAATAATGCATGCATGTATATGAACGAGTAAACCCTTTTTCCATAAAAGCAGTGAAAAAACGTGTTTTTTTAAAAAAAAATCTCCCCAGTATAACGTTATATGAACATGGTCGTTTGATACAGATCTGTGGGTATACATCCTCAGATTGTTGACCTGAAGTCCACAAGTCTTATGGTCAGTCCCATAGCCAAAGTGCAAAACAACAAAGTCAAAAACAAGCTCCGTAGACGCACGCGGATGCTAACCCCAGATCAAGATGACAATGCGCGCACGTTCCACGCATTGATGACGTCGTCGGGTCATTCCATGGGGTCGCAGCGATGCAGGGGTGGACAGAGGGAGCACCGGAGCAGAAAACGGTGAACAGTCGAACGCATCTCAACCAGATTGGATCGATAATGGGCTAATCTTGCCAGGTGGAAATTACGGTAGGGTTGTCGAGGCCTATCCTCGAACCCGGGCTAAAGGCAGGGAGGAGGAGGAGGGAAAGCCTGGCACAATCAATTCCCAGTTCAATATCTGAAGCTCGAACAATCAGGCAGTGCGCGGTTTTGAAGAAGGAGGGGAGGAGGGGGGGGGGCGAACGATGCGCCCCCTATCCGCTGGCCTGTCTCCACCCGCCATCAATGAAACCTTCCCGAGGCGAATGCCCTTGTGTTGTGCATAACAGTTATTGTTATTTCTACCCTACGTTCCTCCATAAACGAAAGGGAAAGAAGAGAGGGGGGAATTTATATATTTATGCCAATGAGCGAAATATATTTGAACAATTTGGCCGTTACTCGTGCGGCCCTGCACAAACGCAGTGACCAATGGACGGGAAAAACTGCGCTATTAAGCAATAAAAACGGCCAAATGGAACGCAACGACAAGGGCAGAAAACAGGGCTGACCATGGGCGAGGGAGTTTAATGAGACACTTTGGTATACGGTGGGGAAATAATTATTAATTAGACGTACGAGAAAGTGGTGACGTCATACCAGCGGCCTATATAACGTCACATATTTGGCTAATATTTGTCCAAGTTGGCAACCAAAATCCAACATTGTATGCTAACTTGGGTTCTTAACAATGATTACCTGTCCAACTTGTGTTACACTGTGTCCACTACGTATGTACATCACATTTTACACTTCTTCCTTCCATTTATAGATAAACAAATAAATTTTGCCAGCATCCCAATTGGAACGCAGGGAAATTTGAAATCTGTTTCTAACATGTTTCATGTGCAATAACGTCTACATAATCTTCATAAGGTACTTTACATATATTTTTTTTTTTTAGAAAAGGATCAATCTGGTACATTTTTTATATTGCTTGTGTGTGGCTGGTAAGGTGTTGCAAATCGCCTTACCTAAAGAAAGATATAAAGGGGAGGCGAGAAGAAAAAAAAGCACATTTGCATTGTTGTATTCTTATTGCACAAAGAATTCTCCCAGTTATTTTCTAAAAAAACAGATCCGCACTTTCATTTTTGCCAATGAATGATTACACCGAAAATCATAAGTAATATTAAAGCTCACTGTGTAGTGACTTATGGAGGAGTGCGCCCATGCTTTATGGACGCCCCTTGAATTAAAGCGACAAGGGGGGTTTTCCCCCATCTTCCAATGGCATTTTTAGACCTTGCCGCTATCGAGTGAAAATATATTTGAACCACTTAAATTTCAACACGATGCTCCATTGTGCAATTTTGAAAGCAACATTTAGTCGCCTATAAAACTTATAAATCATTCGGGAATTATAAAATGTGTTTCTTGTCCCATGAAACGTTGAGTTATCCATCCGAACGTAAAGTCCATTACCATATATCAGTAGAGAAAGAATGCAGGCAGCCTAATTGCTGTTTAATTCACGTTGCGTACGACATGCCTAGGCATTCAGATTCATTATTTATATACGTTCGTATCTGGCTATAATTAATAGGCACTTAACATGTAAAACTAACGTCACGATATGTCTTAAAAATCGGGTCTCTATTAACGAGGTCAATGAATGTTCATTATGGATTTGGTACAAACCACCTTTAAACTTTTTAGCCGGCCTATTGCTATTTTGAATAACCGAAGTTGGATCCTCCATGGACGTAAACACAGCTTGCAAACGTACAATACAGAAAGTTTCAACACATATTTTAACAAAAAGTGACACTGCCACAAATGTTTTTAACGTATGACAAGATCTCAAGCGAAAGCTGATTCACAGCCCTTTGCCGTTACACTTCCGTTTCACAGTCACCACTAAACTTACACTCTAATACCGAAAACAAAAAATGTATTTACATTTTCCAATTTTCCGTTTGGTTATGGAATTGTGGAGATCACATAAGGCGTTCCATATTGTTACATCTACAAAAGGATTTTCACTGCACAAATAAAACGGTCCTGAATAAGTAGAATTTTTATTTTTTGGTTGATTTTCCATATTATCACAGCTTTCTACAAATGAGAAACAGACGGATATTTCTCACTATACGACTCAAAGGACATTCTACAACCTCTTATGAACAACAACATTTACTAGGTATAGAACCAAAATAACGTCCATTTATAATTCTATCCACATTGCGAGATAAAACGAGATTTGATTTTTCAAATAAGTAAACATCAAGAACCGCGTTAACAGAATTTGGTAATGTAATAGCATTCAATTTCTTGTGAATTCCCTCTATCATAAAGTATTAAAACAAAACGGGGTAATTAAAACCCAAAACACTTAAAATAATAAAATAACTCTTTGCCGGAACGCTAATAAACATTGTGGTGCATGCATTATTTATTTAGCAAGAGGTGGGGGTGGGGCCGAGTTCACAACCCTCAAAAATCAAGGTTGAAGAAATTTTCTCAAATGAGGATCGTGTGCCAAATCAAAGCCTGCGCCAGAACGCTTTAGGGAACAGCATTGCGTAAACAATTCATTACCGAAACGCGAGTTAAAAAAGTGCGTATGTCCACCATGGGAGCCGTATATCTCCAACTTAATTGTTTTATGAAATGAAATTAGAAAGCAAACAAAACTTGAATACATTAATTGCGCAGCTGATATATTTATATGCCTACCATTGAATCCAAAATTCACGTCACGCACCACGTTGTGGTTATCATTCACGATTATACGTAATATTTCGACGAGCTGCCCACACAACAGCTTTTCGCTAAAATAACACACAGGTGCATAATCAATTCCATTTTGCTCTCAATTTGTGGTAATACATGCTCCTTACCAACGTCACCCCACTTTAAAAGTAAAATAAAGATTATGATAGCCGAAGGCTAGCTCCGCACGAACGTGCATTTTAGCACTTCCAAAGACTGATTCCAGGAAATCACGGATTTCTTCTGAAAAATATATAACAGAACTTCACGGTAGTGCTGTCATCGTCTTCATCAGCATCGATACAATGGTTGGTGAAAGCTAATTACACCTGGAATTCAATCATCTGGCGAAAACACCGAGCCTTTGTTGACATTCTGAAAGCGCGTGGGAAAATAGAGCTTGATGCATGCTTTTAGGTCGAAATACCGCCATTAAATAACGTTTCTAGGAGCAAGATAAAGCTCAAGTTTACGATAACTTTATCGCTTCGGGAAAAAAAACAACGATTTAAAACGTTTCAACAAGGCACAAATGCCTCGCCTTAGTTCTACACTTTTAAAAAGCATAATCTTCAGTCAACAATGATGACATGTGTATGTGCATAATGTAGATTTCGGTTCAAATTCGTCACATTGTCGTGGATGTTAAAACTAGTTCAAATCAGTAAAAACAACAGCTCAAAATCACTTAATCGTCGATTACACAAGTAGATGTTTTGGTACAAACCGTCATGAATGAAAATGTGCTACAGCTCACGTTTGTTGCCGCAACTAGGTGACACAAATTAGCTCGGAGAACAAATACCCCCATAACACGCACTCGTTATGTTTGATTTTGCAAACAGTATCCATCAAAAAATGGCGTGTCCCCCCCCCCCCCGTGTTTGATCAACTTATAAAGTGAGCTAATATGTTTAGCTAACGAAGCGGGTCATTTATTTCGTAAGAAAAAAAAATCCTGACGACATAATCACTACCAACAGCACATGTGACATGTGTAAGGACAAGTTTCCCCACATCTTGTATTCAATTTAGACATTAGTATGTAAAGATTTTAGCACATATACGAAATATTAATAAGGTAAGAATCACAAATGTGCCAAAGCGTAATTTCACTGTCATAAAAGAATTGTTAAGGTTAGGTGTTTTCCCTTTTAGGCCTTTGTCCGGAATTCCCACCCATGATACACGAAAAACGATACACAATATTACCAACTGCCCAAAATTCATCAGAACCATCAGTGGCCTCGAATTGGACAAACACCATG
The DNA here is from genome assembly GCA_034696685.1 of Julus scandinavius. NCBI lineage: Eukaryota > Metazoa > Arthropoda > Diplopoda > Julida > Julidae > Julus > Julus scandinavius. Next base: position 1,062 of record JAQGAE010004414.1, on the reverse strand, counting down.
GACGCTCCAAGGCCTTGGTAACACGCAAACAGCCGTTACCCGCAAGAGGCCCCTATATAGCATCCTTCCCCTTCCCCCCCAATAAATTTAAGGGCTTTTACTCGATTGTAGAACAAGATTGCAAGTTCCTTTTGTGCGGATATGGGTCCAGCAAGTGAGAGTTTTTCTGCTTTCCTCGTTAGGGCCCACCGCTTCTTTTGAGCATTTCTCCACTGTCACTCATCAACAGAGGCCTACTTTTGGTGGGTGGATAATAGAAGCCTCAGGTTGAATCTGTACTGAGGTGCACAGGGATCCCTGGTTTCCCCCATGGGTCCTCTCCTCAATAACATCCCAATTTTCCTAGCCTCCACGCCCTGATTCCCCCTTCGTTGTACCCCCTTCAACTGCTTTTACCCTCGCTGCTACTGGTGATGACATTGGCAGCTGCCTCATATACCCCCTTTACATATAGGCAGCCATTATTCCGCCAGGAAAACTAGGCGCATTGATATCACAGTCAGCCATTGAACGAAGCGGTTTTTGTCTTTTCTATAGAAACTAAAAAAAAGACAGTCAACAACACGGTGGATTTGAGGCTAACAATCACACTCCATGCACTATGCAACAGAGGTGCCCTTTAGGAGGGCGCCTCAAGAGCCAAGATGGCGTCGCCTACTATGTTTCATAAGCTAACCTTGATCGGTATTAGCAATTTCGTTTTTTTTTTTTAAAAACCTTATCATTACAATTTTGTTTTGCAAGTCTTCTTTGATGCAGTTCATAAATAACGAAAATGTTAACAGAATTCCTCAAACAAGAATTATTCCTTCCGCATTTTATGAGACGTTAAAAAAAATCATGTTTTCAAATTTCCATAAAGGTAATTCAAAATCTCATGGAAAGACAATAGTTGTTTTCTAAAAGCTAAATCACGTTGTCTTGAAGACCGCCTGAAGGAGATGCCAAAGTAAACATCTTGAAGCCATTTTAATGCATAAATTGCAAAGGTAATCTTGAGGGGGGAAAAGCATGAATCTTTTTTTGTTGTTGAAATTTTGATGAGAATTTGATTCATATACA
>JAQGAE010004413.1:0-12841 GCA_034696685.1 Julus scandinavius | reverse complement strand
CTCCTGTAACGATATCCGGGAACTAATACTGCAACTTCAACTACCATCATCCAGATGGAGGGAAAAGGACAGGAAACAAACTCCTGTAACGATATCCGGGAACTAATACTGCAACTTCAACTACCATCATTCATATGGAGTGTATTGGACTGGAAACTTAACTCATGTAACGCTATCTATTAGATACTACTTCCATTATCCAGAAAGAGGGTATTGAACTGGAACTTATACTGGTAAGCTACAAATTCCTACACTTGAAAGTTAAGGGTCATGGTTGTTAAGAACAGAAAGTTTCATATCCAGTTTTTCTGGATGAGGTCCCAAGGCAACATTTGAAAGGAATTCCCATAGTTATACTCGGCAATGAGATCCTAAAAACAACCCTTTAAAAAAAATAGGGTTACATGTAAAAAAGGGTTAAGTTAAAGAAAAAAAAGGCTCGACGCCAAGGCCAATAGTCGTAAAAATTCATCCAGATTTTGGAGGATTTAAAAAAAGGGCGTTGGAAGAAGAGGCGCCAGAGGCAACAAAAAGGGGGATCGAACAGATTAACTAAAAATACTCCCGGAGATGAAAAACTTATAGGAAGAAAGTCTCTTGTTCTTTAAACCGTTAATTCGGGATAAACAAATCCCTGGAAGAGACATAAACAAGAACGCTGATTTTTATTTTTAGATGACGGCACACTGAAAATAGGGCTAAAATTGTAGCGGCACACACGAGCGGGTTTTTGTTCATTATTAAGAGTTTCATAATTCAGGGAGGGTGTGATGCAATGCGTGATGTCACATGACTGACGTCAGGTTCGATTTCTTCCAGTTTAGAACCGATTTGAGAGGTCACAAAACTGCATTTTACAAAATTTCAAACTCGTTTAACGAGGTAATAAAAACGGTAACGCATTCATTAAACCGCGTAAATCGCACGCACTCGCCGAATTTTTATGTTTGTACATGTAAAGAGAGAGTTGCATTTCTTTTCACACGTTTCGTCATTCACACGCAGTAAAAACGTCTGGTGTCATGTCGTACGACAACTACACAAACTTGTTTTATAACTAATTATAAAACGTTGCAAATTTAACTTTCGATTAAGTCCTTAACCGTAGTTATGCAATCTATTGTTACCGTGTTCCATGGTTGTCATGGTAACGTTGTATTAATGTTGCCATGGTGATCATGTTCTAAGGTTGCCATGGTCATTGTTCTATGGTTGGCATGGTGATCATGTTCCACAATTGCCACTGGTCACTGTTCTGTGGTTGTCATGGTCTAGTGTTCTAAAGTTCTAAGGTTGCTATGGTCTCAAGTGCTCTAGAGATCTAAGGTTGCCATGGCGATCATGTTCTACAATTGTCACTGTTCTGTGGTTGCCATGGTGATCAATGTTCTACAATTGTCACTGTTCTGTGGTTGCCATGGTTTGAAATGTTCTAGAGTTCTAAGGTTGCCATGGTGATCATGTTCTACAATTGCCACGGTCTCAAGTGTGCTACGGTTGCCATGGTCTCAAGTGTTCTAAAGTTCTATGGTTACTATGGTCTCAAGTGTTCTATAGTTTAAGTTTGCCATGGTGATCAAGTTCTACAATTGGCTGTTCTGTATTTGCCATGGTCTGAAGTGTTCTAGTGTTCAAAGGTTGCCATGGTGATCATGTTCTACAATTGGCACTGTTCTGTGGTTGCCATGGTCTGAGTGTTCTAGAGTTCTAAGGTTGGCATGGTAATCATGTTGTACAATTGCCACCGGACACTGTTCTGTGGTTTCCATGGTCTCAAGTGTTCTAGGGTCCCTTATGTTCCACGGTTGACAATGACCAGTGTTCTACGATATTAATGGTCACCACGTTCCATTCGAACGCGACGTTGATTGGCTGCAGCCAAAGAAACGCAGGAAATTGATTCAAAAAAGCAAGCCTTCAAAAAAATGGATGGAAAATGTCTAGTGTTCGCGTTTAAAATAATCCACTTATTAATCGGTCCATTCCAGAACATTATTAACATCCACATAAAACCGTGTTATCTTTAGTGTTAGATAAAAAAGAAAACTGAGACAACAATAACAGCAACACGTGAAATCGCAAGGTCGTCAGGTACGACGAGCAATAAAATTAAAAACAGTGCCAAAAAGTTGACATAAATTGGGTAAAAGTCTTAGATATTTGAAAAAGTAAGTCGACTCTTTTTGATAAAACTGAAATCGTAGCATTTGTTAAGGGTTAAGGGATAAGTGAATGACATTGGGGCACATATCAGTTTCTTCTTCTCTCATGTGTGCGAGTCACAAAAAGATTATTTCGCCATTTCATGCGTCTGTATAAACTGTTGCATATTCAATTGCAAAAATGGTGTGTTTCTAGTTTTATGACTCTCGCAAACGTAACTCATCGGTAACCGTTTTTACGACGTCGTAAAACCATTTCTGGGGTGTCCTTCGTACGCCATTCAAACGACCTTTGGGGGACAACGCCTTCTTTGTACCCAACACACATGTAGGAGCAGAAAGGACCGTCACAATTTTTAATACACAATTTTTTTTATATATCACAAAATATGTTCAAAAAAACTTAATAAATGTTTATAATAATGAAACTTGTCAGTTTTGTTAACCAACCATGCAATTTTTGGATGAAATTAAGGGATTCCAAGTCTCATTTCTTACATTTTTGATCATGTTCTAAGGTTGCCCATGATGATCGTGTTCTAAGGTCGCCAAGGTGATAAGTGTTCTAAGGTTGCCATGGTGATCGTGTTCTACGGTTGCCATGGTGCTCGTGTTCTACGGTTGCCATGGTGATCATGTTCTACGGTTGCCATGGTGGTCATGCTCTAAGTTTGCCATGGATCATGTTCTACGGTTGCCATGTTCTAAGGTTGCCATGGTGACCCATCTCCTGACAATATCATGCATCAATATCAAAAAAGCTTTTAATGGAAAAGCTATATAGGACCTAGAATATACGCCATCCATATATAGTAGCTTTCGGTTTTCCCCCTTCTTGTCTACACTTAAAACAAATCTTTTGGGCCTTGAAAAATCCCATTTCAAACAAAATAATATTTACGAGCAATAACATTATATACAGACAAAACCGTTGACAGAAAAATTCCCGATCTAAACTCTCCAAATCTGGCAACCGTTAGTTAAGATGACTTTAAGTGAACTTTAACACTTTCGTATTAACAGAAAATACGTCCAAATTCTGGGAATAAATCTATCAACATTCCTTAACTGAAGCGAAAATATTGTGGGGGGAAAAACCCAGGATTGGGAGGCGAACACTGGGCTTTTACACTCAACTATTGAATGATCAACTAACTACAGTTGCCATGACAACTATACAACAGAGAAACTGTAGCAATGACAACTGCTGCAGCGGAATTTCATGTAAACACGTTAATGTAGAACTTGTACATGACATGGACGCTAAAAAGAACGTTAGTTACCATGGCAACCATACAATTCTAATCCGATACTAATCAACCGGAAGTCGCCATCTTTTTCAAAAATGACATTTCCACGCTAGCTACGAATGCATTCTGTTCATTGGGTTCTACAGTTGTCATGGCAACTTTAGAACGTGACGTTCCATTGATAAATGTAACGCTGCCATGGCAACCGTGGAACGTAAGTTTTTCGAACAAGATGGCGTCTTTCAATTTCATGTTAAAAATTGCACATAAAAACACAAAAATCTAAGCACAATAAAATGAGCCAAAAAACATAACTGAAATTTGAGCCAAAAAAACAAAAAATTAAACAAAAAACACCTAAAATTTAAGCAAAACTAAAAACTAAGCACAACAAAAAACTGGACAAAAAAAAACTGAATTTTGATCAAAAAAAAAATAAATAAATAAATTAAAAAAATACACAAAAATTGAAAACAACTAAAAATTAAGAACAATCTAAAAACTAATAATTAAACAAAAAAAACTTAAAATTTGAGCCAAAAAAAAAAAAAAAAAAAAAAAAAAAAAAAAAAAAAAAAAAAAAAAAAAACTAAACAAAACACACAGAAGTTAAATTAATAGTCAGCCAAAAACCCACAAATTCAGGCAAAAAACCCACGATAAAAATCACCAGAAATCCGAGAACCAACAACATCCATTCCGGATATCGACAACATCGCCACCTAGCATAAAAACAAACCCTGGCATCTGTTACATACACCGAGGTCTAAATCAAGGTTTCAATCAGCCTTGGTTCAAATCCAGCTGAATTTTTTTTTTGGTAAATCACTTCCTCATACTATCAATCTTTTTAGCTATAGTCTTCAGGAAACAAAAGCACACGTTGAGAATGTCATCCTTGACAAAAACCAACCATTTTTAGTAACAAATCCATAATAGGATTACAAAAGTTTCAGTATAACACCAAATACAAAAACTCTTTCCACAAAAAAAAGCTATCCTAAACATCCGACAGGATTAAAAATAGTCCCGTAATCTGGGTTAGACACTTAAACTTGGCCTTTGGTGTCTCGACACCCAATTTCGTGCCAGGGTTGAGTGGAAACGCAAAAAAAGTTGAAATTTCGACAAGTTTTTGTTCAAAACTTGCTAACTTGTGTAACAACATCAATAATAATTAGCAGGTTAAATTTAAAAATGTTATCACATTTTAGATTAGTAAACTGCATGTTTGAGTTTAGAGGTACATTTTAGCACCTGTCACAAGATTATTTTTATCAGTTGCCAATTTTTTTTTAAAAGTTATGTCGAAGTTAGGCGTAGTTTTTTAAACATCGACATCCTTGACATTAACACCTAAGTAGAAATATCGAAAATAAACGTCCTTGTCACGCAATGGACACTTTTGGACCTTAATGTATACTTGTAAAACTCGATATCCTGAATTCAAAGACCACCAAATCCTTTAAAAATGAACAACGATAGTTATACTATTTGCATTTATAAAAGAATAATGGCGTCACAGTAAAAGTTTATTAATGGCGAATTCCACTGGCTGCTCCAGAGCAGTTTAGAGTGCTCCTGGAGTGATTTTTGCATTCCACTGGAAAAATGGAGCATCAGGGAGTGCTCTCCCTACTCCACATCTAGAGGTGGAGTACGTGGAGTAGCCAATATGGCGGCGCTTCACATGTACACACCTTCAGCAATCCACTTTCCAAGATGGTGGCAAGCAGACGACACAATCTGATGCTGTTTGGGGCACTTCACTCCACTTACACCAATTTTACTCCAGAGCAGCCAGTGGAATTCGCCATAAGTCTGCAGAAACATGGTGTACCAGTTATGGGCTGCATTTCTTAATTGTTATGCTATACAATTCTGCCTTTTGTTAAGTCAAGTATGAATGCTGTCTCATATAAGAAAAGTTATGCAAAATAAGTTAATTAATTCAGCTGCTGATCACTTTTGAAATCGTCCTACGATTTTTCTCCAGGACTTGGCTCCTTGTTACTGCAAAAAAGGGTGGCATGTTGCGAAAAAATGGTTAACCTTTGGAATCAAAAAAATCATGTAGCAAAATATTTGCATCAATCCCAAATACCATTCGCAGCTGTCATCAAAGTTTAAAAAGGTCCAACAAACTATTAACTTGCTCAATATTTGTTAAAAATGTGTTTTACAAATTAAGTTGCTTTCGACTCATAAGTAAAAGGAATGTCCTCCTACATTTATAAGGAATATGTTTTAAGGGCCATTCAAAAAGGGTGTCTGGTTGCATGTGGACAGGGGGTAGGGAGTAGCCATTCTGGACACCCTACTTTAAAAAAATAAATATAAGGTATATTCTTTTAAAATGAGTGCAAGACATACCTGTAGGTAACCACTAACTGGCAACTCAGAAATTGCCCTATACAGTAGAAACTCGATTATCCGGATTTTTGCTTATCCGGATAACCCATGGTCCCAATTAGTCCGGATAATCGAGTTTCTACTGTACATCTTTAATATGCGTCAGCATTTACGTTATGTGACCATTTCTAGTTGAGTACAAATGAAAATCTGACGTAATTCTTAGGAAAGTTTCATTCCTTGAAAGGCACAAATTTCTCCGAAATTACGACAACTTTTTTAAGGAAAGTCCGTTTTGAATTAAAAACACCAGGAAATATAAATGCAGGAAAACCAAATGATCTTCGTCATCGTCCTCAGTTGGAGGTAAAGTCTGACAACAACGTGCAACAATGACGAAATACAGGAGAGGGTCCATTGTCCAAAGTTAACGACCTACAATTTTCCTACAAATTTTCCTTAGTCATCGCAAAATGCCTACGAGAAATCTTTTGGCCCTTTGATCTAAAAAAAATTAAATTATTAAGGCCTATTCTACAATTGCCATGGACATTTTTTTCCCAGATTTGCTAAGAACCGCTATGTTCTAAAGTTGCCACGGAAATCGTGTTCTAATCTTCGGTTGCTATGGAAACCATGGAACATGAAGTTCTAATTACAGTTGCCATGGAAATCCATGGAACATCAAGTTCTACAGTAACCATGGAAAATCAAGATCTACAGTTACCATGGAAACCATGGAAAATCAAGTTCTACAGTTACCATGGAAACCATGGAAAATCAAGTTCTACAGTTGCCATGGAAACCATGGAAAATCAAGTTCTACAGTTACCATGGAAAATCAAGTTCCACAGATATCATGGAACATCAAGTTCTATAGTTACCATGGAAACCATGGAACATCAAGTCCTAGAGTTATCATGGAAACCATGGAACATCAAGTCCTAGAGTTTACCGTGGAACATCAAGTTCCAGAGTTACCATGGAACATCTAGTTTTACAGTTACCATGGAACATCAAAGTTCTATAGTTATTATGGAACATCGAGTTCCACAGTTACCATGGAAACTATGTTCTATCTACAGTTGCCATGGAAACAATGGAACATGTTCTATATTAGTAATTTCAAGCGTGATTCCCGATTTCCAAGGCTGTCGCAAACACCCTTCATGGGAAAACCATGTTCTAAAGAGGCCATGACACACGGGGTTTTCGACCTATAGAAAAGGACCTAAATTAGAATTTCCCCCGTACCTTGAACCTAGGGGAGGGGGAATTAAAATTCCTCAACATTTTCACTGAAATTTAGGGCAATAAAAAGCCCCAGAAACAGGGAAAAGAATCCAATCATCAAACTTATTGAGAGACCAGACTTATGACGAAGATTGCAGACTCAAGCATTTAATTTCAAAGTCTAACAAAATTGGCCCCTTGTTTGTTTGATTTGCTGCCAAAATTTGCGTAAAAAGCGCAAACGTCGTCATTTTTGCAGAGAAAAACAAAGTAAACGAACTTAGGGGCTGAATGTGGAATACATTTTGTAACTGATTTTTCGTCTGGCGCAAACAGACACATGTGCCATATCAGCAAAATCTCTCAACAGTCACAAAATGACAAAAGGGCAACAACTGGCAAAGGGCCAAAAAACAAAATTGCAACGCGTTTGTTTATGGCTGTTACAAGGACCACAGCTGGTACGGGACCAGTAACAAGCACAATTTGTTTGCTTCGTAGGACCCCTTCATAACCACATCCCAGACCTAGCAAAGGGCTAAACAGATTTGTTTGTTAGTTTTTGTAGGACCATTTACAACCATATGGAAAGGGGCTACACAAATAACTTTGCTCATAGAAAAAATTGTTGTAAGGACACTTTCAAACCACGTGTCACAGCCGGTAAAGCTGTGGGGGGAGGACCCTTTACAACCACGTGGCAAAGGGCTAAAACCATCCGTTTGACTATAGATAACTTTATAAACACGTGACAAAAGGGCCAAAAACGCCTGTTCTATTATATATAGCGTAAGGACCTCTCCTAACCACGTGACAAAAGGCCAAAAACTCCTGGTCGACAATAGATACAATAAAGACATTTCGAAACCACGTGGCAAAGAGCTAAAAAGGCACAGTTGACTATAGGACCTCTCCTAACCACGTGATAAACGCCTGTTCGATAAATAGAAACAATGAAGACATTTCACAACCACGTGGCAAAGGGCTAAAACCATCTGTTTGACTATAGATACCGCTCCTAAAAACGTGGTAAAAGGCTAAAAACGCCTAGTTGACTATATATCGTAAGGACCTCTCCTAACCACGTGACAAAAGGTTATAAACCCTTCTTCACAATAGATACAATAAAGAAATTTCGCAACCACGTGGCAAAGGGCTAAAAAGGCCCAATTGAACAACGTGGCAAACAGTAAAAACACATGTTTGTCATGTTTAGTTGACAGCGTGCCCTAGTTTTTAAGAAAAAACCCGATTAACGGACCCGTAGAAGCGTTGGATTCCCACGGATAATTCACGGAACCACCAACGGCATAATAATCCAGCAAAATTTACATAACATTCAACATAGCAATTGCACACAAACTACATAAAATTTGAAATTTTTGAAGTTTTGACTTACCAATTTCATGCGGGGATTTCGTTTGAAAGCAAGCCATTCACGAATTTTCTTCTCTTTGAATATGAATTGAAACACTTCACGTGTTCACGATCCCAAAATGCAGAAGAAACACGCGTTGAAAAAGCGTTTTTAACGTTTGAAATGAAGTTTTGAACAGCGAGCTCTTAATACGTGCCTATCGTCACGCGTACCTTTGCAAAATGGAAGACGCGCCCCCGTCCCTCCAATAAGCACGTGGTAGCGACGACGACAACGACGCCATCTGGCGGCGGGACGATTTCAAGGCGGCGCTTTAGCCTACGTCTTTCGAGTGCAATCCGGCGCGTGAATCAGCGCGCAGGGTGGCACGTCGGCGGCTATTGGGTCATTCTCGTTTCATGCAGCAAAAAAAGGGTTTTAAAAGAAAGTGAAAAATAAACTGCTGGGTTAGGACACTTTGAGTTAAGTTAGGATAGTTTGAGCTAGGTAAGGCTAGTTTGAGCTAAGTTGGGATAGCTTGAGTTAAGTTGGGATAGTTTGAGTTAAGTTATGATAGTTTGGGCTAAGTTAGGATAGTTTGAGTTATGTTAGGATAGTTTGGGCTAAGTTGGGATAGTTTGGGCTAAGTTGGGATAGTTTGAGCTAAGTAAGGATAGTTTAGGTTGACTTAGGGTAAGTTAGGCTAGCTTTAATTCTAGTTTATACTATACTAGTTCAAGATAGGTTAATTTAGCCTAGTTTAGGTAGAGTTAAGACAGTTTGGATTAAGTTAAAACTAGTTTAAGGTTAGGTTTGTAAATACATTACTGATCCATATAACCCTTTACACATCAGATCACAATTTCAACATGTTGAAACCTGTACCAGCATGTTTATGCATGTCTCAGATTTATAATGTTGTATAAACACCACAGTAATGGGATTTGTACATCCTTAAGCCTATTTCATCCTTAGACACCATTGTTTGCGATTAACTTTGCTGTTGCCATTGTTTTTTGATAATGCACATACTATAATTTCATGATAAAACTTGAAATTGTAACTTACCATAACCAGGGGGAAACGAAAAGTCCTGAACGCAGTTGCAAAAAGGCCTAACCATGTTCGCTGATTTTGGTTGTTTTCCAGACGTTTACACAACCGCTGTTGTTTTACAACTGTTGGCCGCATTCACATCGTAGTAAAGTCAGTTAAAACACGAAGCAAAACGTCGACATACTTTCGCTAAAATTCACTTTCTTCCTGGTTTTACGTAACCTAATTTTCACTTTTTTTTCTTCCATATTTTTTAGAAAGGCGAAGACTGTGGCGCCATCTATGAGAGAGAACAAGAAATACTACTTTAACGTCGCTTTTTATCGCTAATTAACAAATAATACTAAATATAAACTACATTAAATAACACAATAGCAAATAAGTTGAAAATACTTATTTTCTTATCGTTTTAAAGCCATCTTAAGCAACACCTTGAGGTTTCCGTAGTCGATCGCGTGTAAAAATTGTACGGAAACCCGGGGGAGTCCATTCAGTGGCCGCAAATTGATAAAATTTGAGGGGAAAAACACTACTTTAGCGCTGTTTTTTAACGTTAATTAATTTAATCATTAAAAATAAACAATTTGAATGACATTAATTATTGTAAAACAGTACTTTTTCCGATTTGCAATCAGTTTTAAATCACAGTGAGCAACACTCCAAGGTCTCCGTAGTTCAATTTGTCGGCTGTTCATTTTGCATTTGATGTTCTTTCCCCACTTTGATAATGATTAATTACTCGATTATAAATATGATTCGATAAGCAAAATTGTCATTAGTGATTGTGAATTCAGTTAAGGATAAGCCGTGACTGAAAATGTGTGCCGCAAAACGAGCCCTTCATTTCGTATTCAAAGTTGGAGATCGAACAAAAACTGCAAAATTTTACAAAGATGTTCTAGGAATGAAAGTTAGTAAATTTATGCATTTTTCTCATCTTAAAAACCTTAAAAACTTTCAAAAACTCTTTAAAAAAACATCGTTTTCTTAGGTATTGAGACACGAAGAGTTTGAAGAAGGCTGCAAAGCATCTTGCAACGGGTATTTTATATAAAATAAATTACTAAAACCTGATTTAAATGCCTCGGAAACACCTGTTGCTGTAAACTTATGTATTTTTGCTAAAAATAGTATTAATAAATACATAATATATATGAAGTTATTTTTTTATATAAAAAAAGCATCAACTCGTGATCGTATTTTTAGAAAAAATTCAAAAAATAAGTCTGTAATTTGTCTTTGAAAAAACTAAAAAATGTAAATGTCTGTTTGAAAAATCTGTAAAAATTTGTCTATGAAAGTTTCTCAATGACAAATTCTTTATGAAAATGCATAAAAACGTAAATTTCTGATTAAAAAATTTGTACAAATTTCAAATTTTCATAGCATTTACTTCATAATTTAAATTTTTTATTATTTAGAATTCTTAAAAATCCTTTTAAATTTTTATAGAAATTTCTTAATATATTTATTTAAAATATTATAATAAATTAATGTTTTTTTTAAAATACATCCTATATTTTATATAAAAATATATTTCCAGAAATGCGCGAGTAGTCATATTTTTAAAGTGAATATTGTACAACATTTGTAAACTTTAAAAAACGTAATATTTCGTGAGAATTATAAAATTTGAGAATTGCAGCCAATTTTAAAAACTTTTCAGGCCCTACGATGGCAAGTGGAGCAAAACCATGGTTGGGTATGGGCCTGAGGACAACCATTTCGTGGTCGAGCTAACCTACAATTACGGTCTCAGCAATTACACCTTGGGAAACGATTTTCTCGTAAGTTACCTCTAAATTTCAAAAATTTCAGCAATTTGTGAAAATTCTTTCTTTACCTTCTAATAGTTTAGCATTTTCATTTTTCAATTTTTTCAAATACAAATTTTCATCTTCAGTCATTTTTCATAGAGAAATTTTCAATTTCAAGCATTTTTCAAATAATGTTCACATTTTTAAAGTTTTTTACGAGGGCTAAAGCGTTAATTTTAGGGCATTTGTTAAATTTGCAGGGCATCGTAATCCAGTCAAAAGAAGCGATCGCAAACGCCAAAAAGTTGAGTTGGCCCACGTCCACCCACGGCGAGTACGTGGTGGTCGAGGCGCCGGGAGGATACAAGTTCTATCTTCTCGATAAACCAAAACCCAGCGATAAGGGTAAACGATTAAGGCCGGCCGGAACATCAAAAACGTTTCATATCTTTTCTTATCGAAAATTATGTATTCGTTAACCTATTTTTGCGCTTCTGTCGTTTGCAGATCCTGTTTTGAAGGTTGTGTTGGGAAGCTCGAATTTGGCAAAATCCATCGGTAAGATAAGTTTGCGGGACATTACAATTAGGAAATCTAACATCCGTTATCATTACGATTGTTCCCAAAATTCTTAGTAGCTTTCTTTGTGAAAAATGGCAAGTTCTTGAAATTTACTGTGTAAAATTCTTGCAAAATTGTAAGAAATTTGTTGAAAACTTAAGGGATGGGACTAACAATAATACTATCTCTGGTAATTCAAATACTGTTGAAATTTGCATGAAATTTCACAGAAATTTGCAATAAAAAACCATATGAAAATATTACAAAAAATTAGGTAATACTCACGATTTTTGCGATCCACATTTCAGATTATTGGCACAATCAGCTCGTGATGAAAATATTTTCCAAGATGGAGTCAGAGGCCATTTTGGGTTTTGGAGAAGACCAGGCAAGTTGCGACATCACCTAAATAAAGATAAGATGTTGAATTAGGGCTCTAATGACAGAGGCCTTTTTACCGTTTCAGTGCAAGCTAAAACTGAAGAGCCTCGGCGGTACCATAAACCACGCTTCTGCATTTGGACGGATAGCGTTCGCGTGCCCCAGCGCCGAGGTAAGTGGGGGACCCAAGAATACCAAGTTGGACCTATGAAAGCCAGACTAACCGATTGCCCTTTGACTTTTGCAGCTTCCCGGACTTGAAAAGCGTGTCAAGGAAGCAGGTGGACAGATTCTGACTCCTCTGGTTAGTTTGGACACTCCTGGAAAGGCCACCATACAAGTGGTCATCCTGGCTGATCCGGTAAGTCCCCTACTTACGTCAAACTTTAGTCACCGTCAAACAAGTCTCTGCAAGACCGATGATAATATCTTCCCAACAAATCAGGGTTTAAACCATAAAAATGGGATATATTTTAAGTTTTGCTTAACCGCAGGATGGCCACGAAATCTGTTTTGTGGGGGACGAAGCTTTCCGACAGTTGTCTCAAGTGGATCCTAACGGAGACAAGCTTCTCGAAGAGGTAAATTTGAAAAATGTTATCAATTTTGACCAATTTTTCAACTATTTATTTGGTTATTAATGGATATTTAGTAAATGTTTTCATATTCGTTAAAGTTATTGTTCTCATTTCTTTTAGGCAATAACGGCCGATAAAAGCGACGAATGGTTTA
>JAQGAE010004412.1:0-12841 GCA_034696685.1 Julus scandinavius | reverse complement strand
TAGTACATTTTTTTGCATAAAGATCACCAAAGTCAATGAGCTTGAATGGTAGCGCCCTCTGTGAGCTTCAAGGTGCCCATTAGCACATATTTTCTTAACTTTATGTTTGACCTATTTGCTGAACTAGACGAATGGATTCTAAATTAAATTTACTAAAAAGTATTGACAAAAACACTGTCTAAAAAAACAGATACATATGTGAATTCGAAGTTATCGAATGGTTATATCTTGCCTAGATCCATTACCTACATCTCCAATTATTACTTAATTAGCATTCTCCATCCAACTTTAATTTGAGAATTTTTTAAAAATTAATAAAATATTTCTCCAGGCATTAATTTCTTTGAATTTCATAGACATACCTCCACCTGCTCCCGTAACGATTGCAACTCGCCCAGCAAAATTCATCGCGGCTGGTAAACCAGAAATGCGCCTGAAAGTTAGACAACTTCGGCTAGGAATGAAGAGGCTCTCGTCGACCAACGCTCATGAGGAACTCAAAGGTCAAATCCACGTCAAATGATATAAAATTGATAACAAGTCCTCATCGTATGATCGTAAAATAATTAACAAACAGAAGTACGTATATAATCAGACCTTCGTTCGAATGCATGCAGCGCCACCTGTTGAAACAATAGTTGTCATAATCCCACATGCATTTAAAAAAAATAAACACAAACAACCCGCGTAATACAAATCTGAAATTTCTAAAAAAAAAAGTTAATAATCTTAACGTTAAAAATATTCACTCAAAATCTGCGAATTTAAGGTTTCATTTAGGATCTAGCAAAAATTTCTCAGATGACTTCATTATATATAGTAGAGTATACAATATACACTGAGTCATAAAAAGTATATAGAAACCAATAAAAAAAATCACAACTTTGTGTGAAAATGGCTTTGATTTAAATGAAATTTGGCATTTGCATAGAACAATGGCGTATGAACAAAAATGAATTATCAAATGATCTCCGGTGGCCTTTACACAACCCCGGAGTCTTAACACGCCATTCTTTGATTGACGAATCAATTATACGCTGATCGAGTTCAATCCAACTATTCTTAATTCATAGTTTCGAGTCTTCCATTTGTAAATATTTTCCTGAAGAATTCCCCAAATTTTGTAATCCACTGTTTGGGTTCGATGAACTGTGACGTTTCTCGAGCACGGTGAGCGCGAGCGCACCATCTTGTTGAAAAATGAAAAAAATCCAAGATTTGTCGCATGTTCGGAACAAGTTTTTTGTTGCTACACTATTGTTCTATGTAAGTACCAAATTTCATATAAATCGAAGTATTTTTCACAAAGTTGTGATTTTTTTTATTGGGTTCTACTTTTATATGACTCACAGTGTACATGGAATATGTTGGTGCTGATAATTTCTTAAACCAAAAACGAGACTTATTTAAAAGGCTTAAATTCTTCCTTAGAGTTGTAGACATGAAAATAAAATAATAACTGTATTGTAATAATCACGTTAATTTCTCATGAGTTTTTCAAAGTCACAATGCCAGATGAAAGCTTTTGTGCAGTTATTAGCGACTAACACATTTAATAATTACATTCTGCTTGATTACAGTCAATGTATTTTATTTTGGTTATACAATGTGATAAGAAAACCAAAACAACATTCATTAAAATCGGGACAGATCTACTTTATAACGCTACTCCTAAAAAACCGCAATCCATTCCATTCACTTTCGATGTAAAAATCCTTTAATTATTAGAAGTAAAAAAAGTGAGATTTCCAAAAATAATGGCCATTACTGCACCTTTTTGTTCTGGTATAATCGACGATAAAAAGTGAATTATACAAATTGAAATTTCAATAAGAAAAACTGCACAACTCGCTACGATTCGCGTTTAGCAAACATGGTACTAAGAAGTAAGCTGCCAATAATGCTAACGAGACAATAAAAACTGCCTAAATTATACTAGTTAATGAAATTTGCTAAATTTTGAAAACTTTACTAATCTACATCGTGGATCGGTTTTGAATATTCTACGAGATATTCTGAATATTCAAAGTTAGATTTACTATTCTGTATCTTTTACAATTAACCCGGCTTCTAAAAGATCGAACTTCAATCATTTTTCTACCTTCCATTTCCATCACCCAAGAAAATTAAAATTTAAACCAGTAAAAAATAATTGAAGCATATGACGAAAATTGCGATCGTCATTTGTTCAGTGTGGATATTATCTAAAAAATAGTAGTTTATATTGTACAACACCGAATAAAATACACTGAGTACGCAACTCGAATTTGAGGTAGGCTTTTCTAACAAGTTGCAAGTCTAAATCAAATTGATCAGAACAGCATCTCATTAACGTAATTCAGAATAATATTATGAACGAGTAAAAGCAGTCCCCTAAATGTTTGTAACAACTAGCGCTCTGCCAATGCTATCGTGTAATGTTAAGTGATCCTAAAGTCAACCCTGCGATGGCAAAAACTTCCAACTTGTTAAAAAAAAGTAATATCACAAATATACTTTTTTGAGATTGCCTTAATTAAGATCTCACTTTGGATGAATAGTGATGAAATATTGTTCAGCAATCGAAAATAAGGATTTATCAGATTGGATCGAGAAAATCTTCATCATCATCGGAAAACCACTGCAAAAGGAAGAAATTAAGATTACAAAACACTGTGCATAAGCAAAACTGGTTGCCGATAATTTAGGCAATCATACCTCCAAGTGATAACCGTAAATTGATGCTAAACTATCCCATTTCATGTTTTCAGCATAATCTGGACGAGGAAGCTGATAAACAATAAAAGAAAGAATGAATATTAATGTTTCTTATCGCTAATACAATTACCTCTTAATATTGCAAGCGTTTTCTTTAAGAGAATAATAGAGACGAAGGAGCCCGATCGCGGCTCATTTTTAGAGGAATTATCATGGCATTTGCCTGAAAACAACTGTGGAAAACCACAGCCATGGTAGCCGACCCGGGAATTTAACCCTGGTCTCTCAAATTAAAGGCCGTTAACACTACCCCACCTAGCTTGGTTAAAAAAAAAAAAAAAAAAAAAAAAATGAAGCAATATTTTAGCCTGAATTTGTTTATCACAATTTTCCTAAACCACATCCTACGACTTTTACAACCATGGGTAGAGTGACTTTCATAGCTTTACTTGGATGATCTACTCATGCAAAACATACTCAATCGGCCTGTCTCCTTCATAAAAATTATCAGTGGTGTTTTAAAATGAATATATGCGGTATCTGAAAAAAGTACTCCTGAAATAGGATCTTCGAGGAAAGTATGTGAATATTGGCCAACCTCAATTCCAATAGAAGTAATCCCCATTGCCAATTTAACTTTGTCAGGCTCCCTCTGCTCTTTGGTTTTCGGGTATTTGGCGGTTTTTGATTCGTCTTTGCAAGAATAATCAGTCTTCTTCCCGAGATCGAACTTCAGGTCTTTCGCTCCAATTTCATCCTCTTCAGGCGAGAGAAAAATTATGGACGAGGAGGCCGAAAGGGATTTGTCCTTCACCCCTAAGGGGATATACCAAAAATCACATATCAGCATATGAAAGTTCAACGGTTATTCATCGCTAAAACTACCGTTACATCGATGTGTGTAATTGATTGTTCACCAATAAAGAAACTACAGTAATCGTATACCAAATAATGCAATATACTACAAATAATTTAAGCTACTTGTTAGAGAAATTTTTTGTCAGACTTGCCTGTGCATTCGAGAAGTCTCTGCTCTCCCAGAGAACCAGAACAGCTCGGTAAATTTTTATCCTCAGCACTAACAATGCATGGCTTCATTAAATTAAAGCAGTCAGGCATTGGAACGACAATAAATTCCGATTCGCTGCTTGAACTGCTCACATTAACCACGCTGGCATTTTCAGAGTCTAAAATGGTCAACGAAATTGCGTGTGAAACATCTTTTGCTTTAATGTATTTTTAAGAACATTTAAAATCCTGTATGATAAAAAAGAGATAACTAGAAACTACAGCAATAACACAAGATGAATTTATTACCTTGAACAACAGACCCTTCAGCACCTGGAATATAAAATATATTTTATTTGTCCAAAAAATGTTTTATGAAAACAAAGAGACTAAACTACAACAAAGATATCAGTAATGGCATGAGGGCAAGAATTACCTTGCAGGTGAGGATACACGTCATCAACACCTACTACCAAAAGTGGAATTTCAGAGTCATCATACTCACTATAAGTTGATGTTTCTGATGATTTTAGTTGGTTATCACCTAGACAGATAAAATTTCATAAATTGCACTACGTCATAAATTGCACTTGTATTTTTTTAAAAAGCAGAGCCCCACCATTGGAGGTATCAACATCATCTTGACTAAGCGTGTCATCATCAACAGACAATTGGGTTTCTTTCATATAGTTTTCCAGGGCAGTCATTTCTTCGCTTAACACGCTTATGTTCGGAGTCTGACTTTCACCATTTTCTGGCTCCTGTGCCATAGCAAAAAAAAAAAAAAAAATGTTTTAGCGATTACAAATTTGCATCATAATAAGCATCAAAATAAAGTTAATGGATGCAAAATAAAATGTAAAACTTGCCAGAGATAGAGCCTCTTTAAAACTTTTAAAACATTCCTCATTGTCAGATCCATCTGGCAAAATGACTTCAATGCTACACCAAATACGATGGCCAAACGGTTTTCCCTTGTGGGTAAGAGTAAAATGATTTTCGTAAAATCCAGGTGTGGAAGGAGCTATATACCGCATGCTAAGCAAGCCATTTTGTCTGGGCTTTAAACGTGACACATCTATTTCAACCAAAGGAGGCCTGAACCCCTTTGAACCCCACAAAAACTTGAGCTGAACGGAAAATTGAAGATGTTAATTTGTGGTGTTGCAAATTTCAATTTCTGCTTTCCAGTATTCATCAATGTCGAGTTTACCTTCGTATCGCTGTCCCATTGTTGGCTTCCAAAATTAACCATTCGCCAACTCTTTGTGAACCGTACGCCAGGCAAAAATTCCGTGCCATCCGGGACATTTTCGTCAAACAAAAACTTTGCATCAAAGTCCATTTTAATATTTGTTCTAAGAAATGAAAGACATCATCAATTTTCTGGTATGTTTATTAGCCAAGTTTAACTAGCACTAAGCAAAGAGTAAGGATGGAGAGAATGAGATATGAAAAATACAATTAATATACTCTAGGCAGACAAAAAAAACCATCCAAGTCAAATTTGTATCTTACTCTATTCCGGTTTCTGGTTCTCTCTGTTTTCTAAAAAAATCAGTGAAAATATTCAGAACATTAATTTTCGCAAACAAAAATTGATTTAGTGCATTATGGATTTTAATAAACCATTAGCAGGTGTGGATCATATTTGCAAAGGCAGACAACCAATCTTCCGTCAAATCCAATCCACTTCTAACATGAAAACGTGATAAAATTGCCAGGAGATTACCTTATATCTTTAATGCCATAAATACAAGGAGGAAGTAGAGGAGTGCGTGTTTTGTCTTCCTGGAAATCTGGAAACGGACGGCGGATTTTTATGAAAATGTGATCTCGGTCATGCACCTCTGCTTTTTCGCAAGCAGCACACAGATCAAAATCCAAACAGTGCCTGCAGATAACACATTAAAATTCATTTAGTTCCGTTTCAGTTTTTGCACTATTTTTGCACAAAAAAATAAAAAATAATGCAGAAATAAGATTTACCCGCATTTATATCTTATTCCTACAATTGCAGACTTGCATATCTGGCATTCTATGCCCTCGTGTAGCACTTTATCTATTTATAAGAAAATGAAACAAACTAATTAGGATAATTACTCTTCGATTACACCAGAACATGCAAAATTTAGTGAAAGAACAGTTTCAAAGGTATCCTACCTTGACCATTGCGCCTATAGGGCTCTATACCTAGATGTCCAACAGGCATAAAAATATGTTTGGCCTTGCTTGTTTCAGGGTTAATATAGGTCCAATGGGATGCAACTGGCTATCGTTAATGTTAGCAAATGGTTAGACATTGAAGAATATAAATTCACAAATTAAAATAACAAAAACTGGCAAAAGTAGACAAGTTCAACAGCAAAAGTAAGTCACTTAAAACGAAACTTAGCAAGTGTGTTTCAACAAATTCCAATGGAACAAGATGCTTGAGCTCGTGACAAAATGCCTTTAAGGCATGCAATATCACAGAACATAGATAAAACAACCAATACCTTGTCCTTAGGAATTTCAGGTTTGTCCTGCTTCATTTTAGAATGTGCACAATCGGAGTTACCACAAAAATTTTCCATGCGACGAGCAACAGTTCGGTCGATTTCATCATTTATATCTTTTACGAACTGTTCAAATATATAATAAAAACAAGGTTAAAGCATAGCTCGAGCAACTTTCCAGTCTCTGCATCCTTAAGGAGATAATCAAAAGAAATTTAACCACCCAGAAACAGGTGGGAACCATTTGCTTAAACAGTCTATCATTCTTTTCTGCAGGAGACAGCAGCCAATTTATGCGAACCATTTTGCACTTGGAAGGAGATGTGCACGATTTAAAATTACGTTAAAATGATTAGATGATAATTATGACACCCCATGTTATTTCGGATGTGGTATGCTATAAGACGTGCCTTTTTCATATACGTGGTGAACCATAACGGCGGTTCGCTTGAGCTGGAAGTTTCTTCAGGCTTCTTCTTCAATTGCTTTCTTTTAACAACGGTTGCCTTTCTTTTGTCATCTAGCATCTGCGCCCTAGCCATATTCATCTCCATAAAATGAGGGCGCTGTCAAGTTTGGTACAGAAAATTGAGTTTAGAAAAATAATTTAGAATCGGACAATTTTTGTACTAAATAAATTTTCACACCATACTACATGCCTTGCACGCTGAACTTTCGCAATAACATAGTGCTGCTTTTGCGCCATCTTCTTCAGTCAAAGATGTGGCTGTTTTAGTGACAGACATCTTTTTATCTTTACATAGCTTTGCATCAAGGTCTAGCTTTTCTGAGCCATTCACTACAAGCTTCTCGCCATCGATCTAATAATATATAAACCAAACATGTAAAACGAATTGTACAGCGTGGAGGACTACTTTTAAACTGCATTTCTTACAGATATATTTACTTACAAGCATGTCGCCGGAACTCAAAGATTCAGTATCAGAGTCAGACCAGTACAGTAGACAACAACGCTCGTCTAGATTCGTACAAGAGTCTGAAGAAGCAGTTAGTCGACCAATGCTTCTACTTTTTGAAATCTACAACAGGTGTAACAATTGCTATTATTTGAAAAATTATTGCAAATGCTTTAAAGTGATTATCAAAGAGGCATACAAAAAAATATTTTATACTAAAACAAATTTCAATAGTCAACATTTTTTCACAATAATCTATTTTCAACATATGTGCTGAAATTCTGAGTGCATTCATAGCACAGATGAAAGTTTAAAATACAAAAATTATGGTTATTGCAACGCCATCTATGATTAATTGCAAGATATTTTCAAAGGACCCTTTTAGGGGCATTTGCAGAATGCAAAATGTAATTTATTTTTAAATAAGCCTCTAGCAAATTACGTTTTGTAGGATAAGCAAGTGAATGTTCTTTTTTATTGCTTACCCTGAGAAATTCACTCCACTCGTATTCGCTGCCTAATCGAATCTAAAAAAAAATAATTAAACGATAAGAACTTGCCAAATTCAAAACTGCACCAAAGAAACTAAAAGTTTTAAAATGTCTTCACAAGTACTAATACTTTACAATACAATGGTACACGGTTTCATAGAGCAGCTTGTAGTCTAATGCAAACTACATTATCTTACACAATCACTACAAATAAAGCATTTGAATAAATTTCATTTTAACCACACTGTTGATTAAAACAAAACCCCATGGTATCCATGCCTTCATGGGATTCAAGGATTTGAAGACGGAAAAAAGCATATAATACTGGTTAAACAGCTGTAAACCATTGATGACATTGAAAGATATAAACAATAACACGTATTTCTTAACTCGCATGCAACTGGATAAAGATACAAAATGTGCAGAACCATACAATTTCACTTACCACATCTTTTTCATTGTCCACATAGTGTAAGTTATTTGGCTTTTCTCCATTAAATACTTGGTCAATCTGAAACAAGATTTATGTATTTGAAAACATTTGTTTTTCTGTAAATGTTAGGTGCTGCCAAATTAACTTCACTTTGAAGAAAATAAGCACACGCGTTCAACTAATTTTAGCAAACTTTGTTCATTTCAAACCGTTATAATCGGACAAACTTTTCATGAGCAATCGTGACCATTGAACGAAACGGGGAGTTTCAACCTTCAAAGTGGCATGTTCTATTCAAATCTAAAGTAAGTATATGTGGTAAACTGCTGTTCCCTTAAGCCAAATACTTTAATTGTGTTAAACAATGTGGCTGCGTGTAGAAAATAATAATTGAAACACTTTCCCCAGTCAATGAATCCTACTCTAAGAGTGAATAGCCTGAGAATTATAGCATGACCAAGGTTCTGTCTATAACGTGTTTTCAAGGATCCTCAGCATCATCAACAACCATTTTTTATCAAGAAAAATAACACACAGGACTAACTGTCACATTGGAGGTTTCTAGAAAGGTTAGTGACCAAAGTTTGAAGAGCAAATTTTACAACATCACAGTTAGATCAAGTTGTGGCTCTAAAAATGTACTAGCCATCAATGACACCACTTCTGAAAAGTGTTTTGCAAATAGCTTGGTATACTGCACGTTTAAAAAAAACAGAACCCTTGAAGCTATTTTACGCACAAATGTATCGTACATATACTTAAAAATCTGTCTAGAGAAAAAATTCTGTTACAAATGAATGTTTCACAGCAGTTACTAGTCAGGTTTGCCCTTACGACACAACTTTCTCCTCTAAATCAACAACTAAATTGTCGGACTATTAAACTATGCTTGGCATTTTAACTTTAAAACTATTATTGAGCAATTGGTAATTAACCAAAAGGAAAAGGCTGACTTTAATTTTAATATGATGACTTAACGATTTCGAGAGACCATAATATCTAATTGCCAAAATGATTTTAGATTGCATTATGAAATTGTTTATTTATTTATAAAGGTTCACGATGGCAGCTGACTTTTTAGAACAACTATCCTGTCATTTGCCTGGAGACAAATGCAGCAGGAAACCAAAGTCAGGA
Source organism: Julus scandinavius (assembly GCA_034696685.1). Taxonomy (NCBI): domain Eukaryota; kingdom Metazoa; phylum Arthropoda; class Diplopoda; order Julida; family Julidae; genus Julus; species Julus scandinavius. The sequence continues at coordinate 3,660 of JAQGAE010004412.1, read as the reverse complement.
TAGCCAACCCTGTCTTGGAATTGAACTTGGGTCCCCCAATCTCAAAGCAGATAACAAAGTCATCCAGCTAGGTTTTTTTTAATCTCATCATGGACTTGTTTTCCCCATATAACTTATAATCTTCTGTCTGTGGAGAAATTGATAATGTAATATTGAATGCTTAAATTTATTGTGCGATGTATAGTTTATCAACTTTCTGTCATCACCATCATGTGCAGAAATCATCATGATATATTTTCAGATATTTTACAGCAGATAGAACAATGACTGAGCAGTACACCTGATCTCTTAATTGCTTTGGAAAAGTATTCTTAAATTAGAGGTCGATTCTTAAGAAAACCTCCTTTTGCTTCCAATGGTTAACTGGGTCCAATATCTCCAAATGAAAGTGGTATACATATGCTAAAATTAGTTTTGGTGAAAGCTTAGCCCTCCGACAAACGACTATTTAAACAGCTAGGTTCCTTCTGACCTCAGGCCCCTCATATATATGCATTTGAAGGACAGTTATTTATAGAAAAATTAGGGTTGTGGCCCCAAGGCGATCGAGGGTGAACTGTAAACCTGGACATTTCCACACAAATGTCTGAAAATGGTCGGTATATTGTAATCAGACTGATCTACAATTATTTTCTATTGCAAATTTGCTTTCCAATCGTTACAAATTAAATAATTTATGTAGGATTTCAATTATTTTCAGTGTAATTGACCATAACCTGTTCAAAATTTAATGAACATCGATTTATTCACTGCATGCTCTTAGAATAGTTACATTTTTATTAAATAATTGTACATTTTGTTATCATGTATCTAAAGCTAATTTTCATTGAAAAGCAACTAGTGAAAACGCATTACCCTTTTATAAAGAAAGTTGACCTAGTTTCACTCACCAATTGTCCCCACGTTAATTTACGTGATATATCGAAATGCCACACTTTATTGTCCCCGCCTTCTACAACGATGAACAAGCAAAGGTTTTCCTTATCATACACACGGGGATGCGGAAAATCTTCTACGCCATAAGCCGAGAACTTCATGGCGAATTCACGATGCTAGTAGAAAACAATAGTTGATGTTTGTAAACACACGAAAGTCGACAGAAAGATAGGCTTAAATTAAACTTCGTTAAACGCGTCACAAATTTAATCTAGCCACTAATATTTTCGCTTAATAACAAGTTTGTCAACTGGGCGTTTATGAATACGTACCAGTATTGACAGACAACCAGTTAAATAACAATAATTAATGTTAATTTGACGATATTTTCAAGAATCAAGTACAGTACCGGATAACAGCTGAGAGATAAAGGCGAACGTTGAAACATCCTAACCATGGAATCTACAAACAAAGAATCGTTTAAAAAACATATGCTGATTCGGAGTGCCCCCAAGATGCTATTTTGGGAAACTACAGCGGCCACATTGGAGCGCTAAATTTAAAAAAGAATACATACGTATCATAGCGCATGGAGAATATTTACTTCATTAAAAATTGTTATTCTTCCCCTATGACTTACTAATTTCGTAATTGGAAGTAATAATCTTTCAATAGTATTACTTCCCGGCTGTGACATATGCAGTTTTCCAAGTTTTCGGCATTGGCGTCCTTGAGCAATCTAAATTTCAAACTATGAAAAAAACCTTAAAATTGTTTAATAATGGCTCAAAAAATGTTTCGTTATCTATCGTATATTAAGTAATGTAATACTGAAAAATATTCAGATTAATCATTAGTTCTTATTTTTGTCAAAAGATGGCACTGCTAGTTGAGGTACAGATGTTATTATAAAGTTGTACATATGTAATGTCATCTCTAGTCAGAAATGTTAGTTATACAGAACTAAATTGAAATTTCAAACAAAAACAATTTTAGAAATTTTAGGAAAACACAACTGAACGTTTCTTAATAATACCCCAGAAATATAAACTTGGGTATATATAATGCATGTCGATATGCACTATATACAGTACATGTCAAGTAATTTCTAAGACATGGAAATGACTGTATCCTTTGTTTTGTACTTTTTTCGAACCCATATTCAAGTAAACAACTTCCTAAAGATTTGTACATCGTCTTTCTTTTATTAAAAACCCAACAAGCAATACTAATGACCGGGATACATGGAGGGTTACATCTTTTAACAAATGATGGCAACACTTAAGTAGAAAAGCTCAATTAGCCAAGTGTGAAAGTCTACTTGAACATCAATTACTGACGTCACAGTTTTTAATCGGTGTGGTGCGACTCCCGAATCTTCACCCATTTACAATTACATATGTGATAAAGTAACAGGACATCATTGCAAGTGAGAAAGTAAAAAAAATCGCATTTTAATTAGAGATTAAACAATTGACTCGATAAGATGGGAATTCGGTTAAAACGGTTTTGCTCCGAACTTTACAAGGAAATGCTATCAGAGTTTTTGGGGACTTTCATACTTGTGGTGAGTGATATGCAGTGTATCGAATTATCATTTTCAATTTTAAGCTCAGTTAATGGGATGTAGGCTTAAAATATTTCCAAAATATTACAGTCCAAACTGTTATATGTTTGATTTAGTTAATAATTGTCATGGCTTTCGATGCTAGGTTTGGTTAATCGTTTAATCGGATTAGGTCTAACAATTATGTCGTATAAATCAAGTTTTAAACCCGCCATATGGATCGAAAATGGCATTTCAGATCTTAGTTTCGATGTAAATCATATAATACTTTAATGGAATTTAATGAAAGAAAATCGATTAAGATTCCGCTACTTGATAATATTGTAATTACGCAAATCAAGAGTTTGATAAATTTAAGAGAAAGTTAACAATGCTTACATATTGAGTTTGGCATAAAAGTTAATTTTGAATATTTATTCCAGTGTTTATAAACCATTAATTACCGATTAAGGTATTAATCTGAGTTTAATTTATAGTTGTATTTTTGAATTTTATGAAAAATGTGATTTTTTTCACGCAAAAATAGACATTACTATCTAGTCAAAGGAATCATTTTAGATGGAAGTTACATGTGTATATTTCACTGATAACGTGTTTGAAAACGCATACCGATGCGGGTATTGACTTTATTTACAATAGTCTTGTAGGAAAATGTAAATTCTTAACTGAATGCGTGATAGAAGGTGACAGGAATTTGTTTGATAAATCTTAAGCCGTTTATCATCTATAATATACAGAATGCTTTGAGTACATATGGCGCGAATCTGTTAATTGTCGTTTAAAAACAACAAGAGATTCTCAAAGTCTCGGCCCATTAAAATGACCCACTTTCAGAAAATATTCGTGTTACTCGATGATACCCCAAAAGCCATAAAATCAAAATTAGGATTGCGTATAACAGACTTTAAAAAAACGCAGGAATTATTTTGTTGCTGCTGAGAGCATTAATCTACTAAATGCTATTTCATTTAAAAGTTGGCAACCAGTACTTAAACTTGTCATTCGTTAACTTAATGTTATGACCTCTTAAATCAACTAGAAACAAGACGAGGGCAATTCTCGATCTTTGAAACTTTCATTCATTATATAGGGTGGAAAATGAATCATTAGTCAAGCAATTGAATAAAACACCTATACTCTTTTCCGCCATTTTTTCTTTATGCTTTATAAGCTCCACATTTCTATATTAGATCCTAAACTCCGTTCCTTAAATGGTA
>JAQGAE010004411.1:0-12844 GCA_034696685.1 Julus scandinavius | reverse complement strand
AAGTTGCTAAGTCTTTTTATTTTGTCAATTTGTGAAATTTTACTGGTGTCCCATCAATTAAGTTGACCACTGTATGTATACCTTCAACGTTAAATCAAAACGAAACGCAGTATAGTACAAAGAAACTTACACCATATTACTTAGATATTATTTTGTTCATAGTCTTGTATCAGTGTTTTCTGCTGGAGCTATACCAGCCTCTCACAAGAAGGAGGCTATAGTATACAGATAGGATTTCAGTGCTTAATTTTGAAAAATACACAGAGGGTTCGAGGGTGAGGAAGGAAGGGCCAAAGTGTGGCTGAGTGATGCCTAAAGTATCAATAAATTATCGCTTGTTTTGTTGCTTCTGTCATATAAGTAGCAAAGCAAATTTCGTGAATCTTGGCTATAAATTATTAAGCACAACATCCCAGTTTTGATTCAAAGTGCATGTCGCGGTTGTTAACGAGCAAGGAACCGCAATAGGCAAATGGAAGATTGATTTAAAACATCTTAACCACGTGTTTGCAATTTCTGAATGGCGACAACTTGCAAGAAGCAAAGTTTTTCCCCTTCATTTTTAAGCTGAAACTGTGCAACGAACAGTGTCACTTGCCAAGCGCACGTTGGTTTATTTGTGACCACATAGACATCTTTGCTGGAATTAGCAACATCCTTCCAGTTCAGGATGCATTTTTCATTTAAAGAGCAAGTTTTCACGTTGTTGTTATTACTGTTCAGTTTTCACGGATATTGTGAAGGTAAGTCGTATGCCAATTATTACTTCTGTTAATACAGGTTACATTCAAAGATGAGATAAATGTATGCAGTACTGATTTGTGGTTTAATGTGATACCAAGTAAACTTCTACGAAATACGAAATTTATCAAGAAGTGGCTGAAAAGCCGAGACTAATAGCTTCACTGCTGAACCGCCATATATTCCTCTAACTTTTCAAATGCCAAAATGCGAACTGTGAAGATTATGTGCAACGATATTATATTATAATTAACTGACTGCATGAATTGAATTTATAATTAATATTGTGCATGACGAGAACACAAATTGCTTTCACTTCGTTCCCCATTTTTACATAATCCAAGTAAATTATTGGTTGTATCTATAAAGTATACATACTCAAATCACTAAGCAACGTTATGCGCAAAATATGTCGTTTTCTCAATGGCAGATGTTTTAAAAAATCAAGGAATTGTTAGATACCACCATTTTGGACCCCCAAATCCGTGAGCACGAGTTAGTTTTAAAAAAAAAATGTTTGCGAAATCTGAATTCTCACATTGAATACGAGCCAATTAAGCTTTTTAAATTAAATTATGTACAAGCATACATCGACGACTTAATTAGTGATAATATGGCACTAAAATCGTTATCAAATTCAGAAGAAACCAATTTAGGTTCTATAAACACTAAAAAATACGTTCTGGAAAATCGAACATACATATATCATTTCGCAACAAAAATATCAGCTTTTCAATACAGTAAACCTAACTGTCACCATACGCAAGCCTAATTTACTTGAAATCTGAGTCTCACGAAAACCCAACACTGAAATAAAGAAGGAGGGAGGAAAAACTACGACGCTAAAATGCTTTTAAAATTGAAGAGCTTTAGGAAATTGCATGATCTAATGGCTCTGCTTAAACTGACAGTTTTCTGTACAATTTTGTGTTTTTGTCTCGATCAATCAAGAAGATGAATAACACTTTGTCATTACGTTTCTTGAGTACTACAGTCAACAAATATGAAAATAACTTATTTAAACTTGTCATGCACATACAAAAAAACAGCTTTACATGCATCATGCAATCCTTATAAATATTAGTAGTTGTTTATGTTTATGTAAAATTTACATTCTTTGAAAAGCTTCAACTGATAAGTTCGTCCAAACATTATTAAAAATCACTAAAATGAAAAAAACCAAAAAAACCAACAAAAAAATTAACCATGTTGGAAATTCAACGTTAAAGGTTAAGGGCTCGCATACGCTATCAGGGAATATAAGGTTAATAATAAAATGTAGCCATTTATCCTAAGAACTATTTTTTACATTCATTAAATTAAATGACACAACTTCCTTCAACCACTGAACTCATGATATGAACACTAATCAGCGTAAAATAAATATAAAAAATGGACTAAATATAACTAGGCTCACTCTGCTTGAATTACAGTTAACCTATGACCATCGCCATGCACTGAAAAGTAGGCAATCTAGTATTAAAAATTGTGTCTGTAAGAGTACACTTTCAGTTAAATTCACTTTAAATCTGTTAAAACATCGTTAATTGTGTGGACGATAAATGTAACCACAATTCGACATCCTTGCAATTTAAGAGGTCACACAATGTACTTTCATTTTTATTAGAAGGATTACTAACTAACATCATTTCAAATCAATAACTACACTTTGGAACGTGCCCTATTTTAATTGGTGCAACTAAATAAAACTGTTGGGCCCAGAAGCAAAAATTATTTAGGGGCCTACTCACAACCTTTAGCCTCTACATCGCCACAGTAACAAAAAACCAGAAGAAACATGGAAAGAAAGAAATTTTGACATAAATGCATGTATTATTACATAGAACATCTTTAATTCAGAACTTTAGTTGTAAACCACTTCAATTGTAGAAATTTTATTTAACAATGTGTATGTAAATGTTCTCCAATTGCATCTTTTCACCGAGTCAACCAGCGAGATGGTCATTATTTTGATGAAATTTTATATATCAGGTGAGATTGAACGCATCATTTCTCAATGTTGCAATGATGGTATTTTGCGGGGAACGAATAATAAAGAACTATGCAACACGTATGCAAAACCGATACCCAACATTCCACTGCATTACCAAACCGTGTGTGGAACCACGATGGAAATCTGCTGCCTGCAGATCCATCGTTTGGCCATGTGTTCAACTGGAACAGATGCCGGTCGAATTAACCAACCTTGCTTGAAAGTTCCTCGTGAGGGTGGAGAATACTACAAGGTCTGTACAAATTTCCAAAATATCAGAATCTTTCGTTTTAGTTGCAATAAAACAAAAAATGTTCAATGGGTTTTAGGACTGCTGTGACGGCTGCAAAGTTGGGATTGCAGTTCGAGGCACAGGGGATGCGTCAAATTGCAAATTGAAATCATTTGATTTTTCATCACCTTGGGCCCAAGCATTTAACGACTGCTGCCACAAACCTAATAGTTCTCTTCCTTCAAACAACACACTTGGCACAAACGCTTTAGGCACTCAACAAACATCTCAAACTAATCAGCATTCTCAACATTCAAATACTGTTTCAGATGGTTCCTATCAAAATGCAAGTACGTAATATTCGATAATATCTGATTACAACCATGCCATTACATAGAACATCTTTAATTCGGATCTTTAGTTGTAAACCACTTCAATTGTAGAAATTTCATTTAACAGTGTGTAAACGTTCTCCAATTGCATCTTTTCAAAAATTTTGTTAAGTAAAATATTGCAGAAACAGAATGCTAAAGTCCGTCGTTGATCAGCTATAGGATGTGACGACAGTTGATTTCACAAAGTTCCCACATTTTTTGGAGATTCCCCGACATTCCAGGAAATTTTTTAATTTTTCCATGACTATTAAAAATTAACACTTCATTTTTTTTACTTTGTTTTTACTTAGCAAAGATATTTATTTCAAGTAAAATGGTAAAAAAAATTAAATTGGAACATTTGGAAGCATAGGTGGAAGAAATAGCAAACTTAAGGGGGGATTACAACCCTATCTCTTTCAATGGGAAAATTTGTAAAGACACTCACAGTCAAACAAAAATAGATTAAATACAAATACAAATTGTTTAAAATAGCTTTATAAATCAGCAAGGTACTGATCATGTCATTTTTCACGTTAAAATAGTAGATTTTTAAATGTAATTATTATTTGAATTTTTGCACTCACAACTAGCCTATATCTCATGTTGCCACCTGCTGGCAGCGTGTGCAAAATAACAGACATTTTTCAAACTTGTATATGTATTAATTTAAAAAAAATCTACCATTTCAAAGTGAAACCCCCACCCAAACCTCCCTCATTCAACTGTGAGTATATCTTTGCAAGCCCGGCCCATTGAAAAGGATAGGGTTGTGATCCCTCTTAAAATGCATCCTAGACAGCTTTGGCAATTTCTTTAGCAACAGCAATAATATGTCATTAATTTTTGTCTCGGCTCCTCTTCTGAGGGAATTTTACTTAATTACTTAATTACCTAATTGATAGACTACTGTAGAGGATTTAAATTAAAATATTTAAACTAATATGTTTTTCAATCATGACTTAACAAGTTTATGGCATATTTTTGTTAGCATGTGTCTTGGTCAGAAATAGTTTAGAACCAATTTGAAAAGCGCCCTGACTTTCCAGGTCTCTTCCATGACTTACTCAAATTCCCTGACATCCTAGGATGCGGGAACCCTATTTTAAACCACATTTAAAAATGCATGAATGAAAATTTGCAAATTACTTATTTCACAGCAACAGGCAATTTTGATGAATGCAAAGCATTCCCAGCAGGACAATTATGTGACCACATTTGTATAGACACTATTCATGGTTATTACTGTCAGTGCAACCCTGGATTTCGACTGCAAGCGGACGCAAAAACATGCGTTCAAGGTACATGATATTTTTTATCATCAATTAATTGTGCAAAACATATATTTTTAGAAATGTTAGTTTAAACGATTTATTGTTAGGATTTCTGTTCAATTTAATCTTTATAAAACCCCAGGAACAGATCGTTGTGGCTTGAACAACCCTTGCAGTCAACTCTGCACTGACACTGGAGATGCAGTTATATGTAATTGCAATGTAGGGTACGAGCTACAAAATGATAGACGAACATGTACAGGTAGGATCATACGATTCCCTTTACCTCTACTCCTCTAAAGCTTTCCATTTTAATCTACGAATCTTATCTGTTTAGACATTGACGAGTGTGCAATAGAAGAAGATGAATGCGATTTGACCACCCAATACTGCGTGAATTCCATAGGCAGTTATCAGTGCATCAACCAACATGACGGGTCTGTAGCAACTAATGGAGCAAGCATTCCAGACCTCCGTTTGCAACATATTTGCACACCAGGCTACGAATTCAGTACTGGAAGCAACAGTTGCAAAGGTAAATAAAATGTACCTGTTCTTGTATTTTTTCTCTAATAATAGAGCTATCCCTCTGACAGTCAGCGACCATTAATCAGGTTTTCAACAGTGGCATCCAGACAAATAAATGCCAGGATAGTTCCTCTAAAAATAGACCACAAATGCGTACATCTACTTTATTGATCAAATAATCTCCTCGCAACTTTGGTTTGCCCTATGTTGGAATATTGCGCTTTTATTTGGAACCCTCACAGGATGGTTAACTACTAGTGTAGGGCCGCCAGATTTGTTAAGGACAATTACCAACATTCCGCGAGTGTGACAGAAATGCCCCACTCTCTAATTGGGACACGTTGATGTACAGACGCGAAAATTTATCTTTGGGGTTATTCAAACGTTTTAATATTTCTTGTAATTCTTAACTTGTTTTGAGATAGCTTTTCTGGCGAATTTCCAGATTTAGCAGAAATTCAATCTAACAATGATGTCTACGAAATTGGGTTCGCATTTATTTGCTGACTGTTGTTGTTGTTCTTGTTGTTGTTGGTTGGAGCTTAGAAGCCCAAGGACAACTAAAGTCAATGAGGGCCTACACAATGTAGGGGTTATACATCCCCATTAATATACACAGGTCAAAGGTAACAAAAAGTACAAGACTAAAGAGAGGAAGGAGCACGGTCGCGGCCGATTTTTTGAGGAACTACCCCGGCAATTGCCTGGAAACAATTGTGGAAAACCGCGAAAACAACAGTCAGGGTTTTCCTGACTGTAGGGTACTGAGTTGAGTTCAATTGAAATCCTCTCCTCTCATGCACCAACCTGCATTGTGTCTTGATGACTCTTCAACTGTTTAGCCAACCAACTTTTAACTCTTTCTTGGTTATCTTTCGTCAACAGATATTGATGAATGTGCATTAGGCTTGGATGCATGTGACCGATCTGATCAGTTTTGTTCCAACACCGATGGTTCCTATGTTTGCATAACAAAGGAGTCTAGAACAACGTGTCCACCTGGCTACAAGCACAATCAACTTAGTGGCCAATGCATGGGTAAATATTTCTAATTAATATGTCAATCTGAAATTTGTAAAAAAAAAAAAAAAAACTGAATTCTGCCATCTCACAAACAAATGATGTTTTATCAATTTTATAAAGATGTGAATGAATGCGCTGAAGGTTTGGATGCCTGTAATCGAGATAGAGAATTCTGCTTAAATCTCCAGGGCACTTATGAATGTCAACCAAAATCACAGAGCAGCTGCCCAGCAGGATATAAATTCAACAGCGCACAGAAAGGGTGTGACGGTAAGATGCTACACATTAATGTTTCATATGGTACTGTATCTTTTTCCCAGTCATCATACTGGTATTGTATAAACATGTGACAATGTAAAAAGTGCATCAAACCGAGTTGTGAGCACACAGTATTGAAAAGAAAAAAATCCCACAAGGTTCTTATATCAATAGAATTAAGAAATTACAAGAATCATTCCAATTTCATTGTGTGACAAATGACCAAATGGTAATCAAACCTTTGTAATGTTAGTGAGATTAAGTGAGTTTTCGGCACATTGTGTCCTAGTCATTCATCTGTATACTGCTTTTAAGTGGATTGTCTACGTTGCGTGATGTGTCCTGTAATTTTGTTGACTCGTTCATGGTATTCTGAAAGTCTGTTGTTGTACATTGTCCTGCAACTTCAGTTGTATAATCATGATCTTGTCCTCGTGTCATTTAGCATAAAGTGTACTTTGCTAATGCAATATGAGCAACGGCCATTAGGCCTACTCACTATACTTTATACTCCCTATGAAGATGTGGATGAGTGTGTTGAAAAGCTACACGATTGTGATCCCGATAAAGAGACCTGTCGAAATATTGTTGGAGCATACGAGTGCGACGTGAAATGTGAGCAAGGTTTTCGTTTCAGTCTCACATTCAGGATGTGTGCAGGTATAGTTATCTAAAATTCTCTAGTACATACAATACATTAACTTCAATCCACATTCTATAATAGGCAAGCTTGACTAGTTCTTAAGATCAAATCACTGCGTATATCTAAAAAAAATCAATTGCAGATATTAATGAATGCCTTGAAAATCTGCACGATTGTGAAGAAACTGCCGAAACATGTGTAAACACGTTAGGGTCATATCAATGCACTACCAAGGTAAAAGCCCAATGCCAAGCAGGATACAAGCCATCCAACAAAAATGATGGCCAGTGTGAAGGTAGATATAATATGTTGTCATTGTCAATGTCTCCAATTTGCAGTAGTGACTAATATGACAATTCGCTTTCAATAGATGTAAATGAATGTGAAGAACAATTGGACACTTGCGATCCTGATAATGAAAACTGTATCAACGAAATTGGCCTCTATCACTGTCAACCGAAAGAAGACCCAAGCCCGAAGTGTCCAGAAGGGCACAGACTTGACCCTGCCAATCCAGAGATGTGCATAGGTAAGAATGCATAGATACATTTACTAGGTAATGTCACTTAATTCCCTTCAACAAATAACAGTAACTTAACAACGCAGATATTGATGAATGTGTTGAGGACACGAATGACTGTCGACAACAGAATGCAATCTGCATTAACGTTGTAGGAAGCTATCGCTGTCACAGTGTACAGTGTCCTCGTGGTTACAAAATGAATTTTACCATGAAGGTTTGTCAAGGTAAGAGACCATTATGACATGTTTTAATGAAGACTACCAGGTGTTTGTAAAATAGTAGAGACATGGCAAATTAATATGACTGCACCTTGCTGACACAATCTTTTATACAAGTGCATCTGCATAATTTTTAAATTCCATATTAACAGACACAAACGAATGTTTGGAAAAGACGCACAACTGCACTGATGGCAAAGAAGAATGTGTTAATTTGATTGGTGGATTTCAGTGTCGATCTGTGGCACCGCGAATTCCGGATTGCCCAACTGGACATGTGTATAATAACACAGTGAACACATGCGAAGGTATATTATTTAAAAATAACGTTAATGATCATAATTGTAAATAAATATACCAAGCAATCATTTTTGTAAAAAAAAATCATTATTGATTTACAGATATCAACGAGTGTCAGCTGATGACAGATACCTGCAACAGGACTAAAGAAATATGTCTCAACACAAACGGAAGTTTCAGATGCTGGCTTGTTCAATGTCCAATTGGATATCGTCCAAATACAACAGCAAGAGGCTGTGAAGGTAGTAACAGCACATGTGTGGAATGAATAGCCCTTAACCAAATCTGACATTTGCGTAAAATTTAAAAAAAAATAATTAAAATCCACCTTAAACATTGAAATTAAACCTTAAACCAAGAAAATTAACATGACAATGTATAAAATCTTTCAAATAACAAACTATTATAACGTTTCAGATATTGATGAATGCAAAGAACAGCTTCACAACTGTTCCTTTGAAGAAACATGTGTCAATTATCGTGGTGGATATTCCTGCACAGCTAGGCCAACAATACAGTCATGTCCACAAGGCTACAAAGTCAGTTCTTTGACAAAAAATTGTGAAGGTAAAGTCAATTTTGTTTACATTTGTTAGCATAAATTCAAAACACACAGTTCCATGCCAGTATCAACATATTCGAAACAGACATAAATGAATGTGAAGAAAACATCCATAATTGCAACACTGAAACAACGGAATGCCAAAACAGTTTAGGTGGATTCGTCTGTCAAGAAAAACCACAATGCCCTATTGGATTACGCTATAGTAGAGAAAGTCAGCGGTGTCTGGGTATGCAACTAAATACTTAATAAACTCGAGATGGAATTTAATAACTAAAAATCAATAAGAATTCCAATACAATTAATTTTTCCAGACATTGATGAATGCTCAGAAGGCTTGAGTTCCTGTGACCGAGACCGAGAAACGTGTCTTAATTCGGTGGGAAGTTTTTCCTGTGTTGCTAATCAAGTACGGTGCCCTAATGGCTACAAAATCAACCCGCAAACCAGGCGATGTGAAGGTACATTTTTATATGTTATAACTTGAGGTATCCTTTCAGCATAAAACTAGACAATTTATACACAAACAAGAACCTTCCAAACAGCATCACGGTTCACACTCAAATTTGAACTAGCGTGCAATAATATTATAAAATTATTGAAAACTTGAAATCTAAAATCCTGCCAAAAGTTTGTACTAATGTCACTGTCTTAATAGGATCAACGCATCATGAGCGCAGGTAATGAATATAATTTTTAAACAGAAATATGGCTATAGTTGTTTTTTCATCATCTTCATTTTATTTGTTCTGTTCGCCTTGTCTTGTATCTATATGTCCAAATTTTCCTTTGAAAGCTATGTAATGTGGTTAAATGTGCCGAAAACTTGCATGTTGTTGTAACGACTAAGACTCACAATTCGAGTATATACTTAAAAACAAGTTTAATTCCAATTACCAAACAGCAGTCCATTATTATTAACCTGTTGGGGCAATTTAGAAACTGGTAGCAATGCCTTGTTTCGTGAACAAAACTCACTTGACAGTACTTTTGGGGAAATGTTTTCAGTGATGAGAGTACAAGGTGGATGGGTTATTTTTATTTTACCAGACATCAATGAGTGCCAACAAGGATTTCACAATTGCTTAACGAGCCAACGATGTGACAATACCATTGGTTCCTTCACCTGCATTCGCCTCCAGGGGTGTGGGACAGGATACACCTTAAATGCACATACAAGTTTGTGTGAAGGTATAATCAGATCAAAAAACAAAACTCCAGGTCAGATATTATGCTTAAAATGTAAATGTGTTTTACAAAAAATAATTTCGTCCTTTAGATGATGACGAATGTGTGATAGGATCACACAACTGTGGCCAAGGATGGGTGTGCCGGAATACTTTAGGATCTTTCCGATGTGACCGTAAGACGTGCCCTTACGGGTATCGTCTTGCTGTGGATGGCAGCTGCAATGTGGTGCAGTGTGAAACTGGCATGCGACCTGATGAATCCGGAACCTGTATCGGCAAGTAGAACACCAATATTCAATATGTTCCAGATTTTCAAAATAAGGTTTTTTTTGCCGAGACATTGGACATGATATTTTTACATAAATATCTGCCAATGGGTCTTATGACATAACATGCATGATGAAAAATCAAAAGTTATTCCCGTTATCAATTATAACCTAACAACATTCTTGCAGACCACAACGAGTGCGAAACTGCAAATATTTGCCCACCACACCAAAGGTGTATTAATACAATTGGATCTTACCAATGTCAAAACAATGTAAATTGTGGAAGCGGCTATGAACTGGACATCCAAGGAACATCATGCAAGGGTAAATCGTAATTAAGATTTACTGATATGTAAAAACTTTCCAGAATTACCAATCTGCATATTTTTGTTGCAAGACAGATATCGATGAGTGTGCTAAAGGAATCCATGAATGCAGAGGCGGCCAAGAATGCATCAACCACCCTGGAAGTTATGTCTGTCAGTGCCAAGTTGGCTACATGCTTAATGCGCAGAGGGAATGCGAAGGTGGGCCCATATAATTTTTAAACCAATGTCCATCATGCATTTAAATATTTTTGTTATGCTTTGACTGAGATCAAACTATACTTTACACACATGCTATTGAATTTTAGACATAAACGAATGTACACGTTATGGCAAAGTATGCGCTTATAATGCAGTATGTGAAAATACACCAGGTTCTTATGTTTGCAAATGTAGTGAAGGATTCAAACATGGTGATAATGACAAGGTTTGCATAGGTAAGTGCAAATATGACTAATTGTGACATTAAAATCAAAGTAATAAGTTTATGCAGTCGACTATAGTATCAAAACCCATAATCGTTTAGTGTTTAACAATTGCAAACCTCATAATTACCTTTTATGTTTCATTAATTCAGATGTTGATGAATGCCAAGAATTTGGCAGTTCAATTTGCCAGCAAACTTGCATAAATACTTGGGGATCTTATCAGTGCACTTGCTCGGCAGGATATATCCAAGGAAAGGACAAAAGAACGTGTACTGGTAAGCGCGAGTGCACACAGTAAATAACTGTAAACGCCAGTAATGGCGATAGGCAAGCCGTACATATGGAAATTAATTTGACTAACTCTACTCTTATCACATAATATTATTGTCATTTGTTAGATATTGACGAATGCACTGTATATAAGGGAAGAGGAAATCTATGCATCGGCTATTGCGTAAATATACCTGGTTCTTACTCGTGCAGTTGTCCAGCAGGATACAAACTTGGTGCTGATAAAAGAATTTGCCAGGGTAAGTAAGCATTGACCACCGAAAATGTCCACTTCTCACAACTTATTAGCTTGTTCAGCCAATGCTAAATTAATGTTTCTTTTCTAATTTCAGATATTGATGAATGTGCACAAGGAAATGTATGCAATGGTCCAAACGAAGTTTGTTTAAATACTAGAGGGAGTTACAAATGCAACCGAATAGAATGCCCAGCAGGTTATATCCGTGATTCGACTCATAAAAAGTAAGCATTTTAAATTGATCTCGCTCTCATTTAAAATCCACAATTACTAGCAGGGAAACAATTCTTTAAATCAGCATATTTTTAAAATTAACAAATGAGAAATTGATGGATGTTATTCAACAATTGAAACTGTTTTCTGTTTCTATTTATCAAAACAGTCGCTGCAAACGAGAGAGCACCATTTGTCCTTTGAACGACGAAGCATGTATCAACCAACCACTTTCATACTCCCACAATTACCTCACATTTGTGTCAAACTTGACAATACCACCAACAGGTTTTGTAAATTTGTTTACAATGCGTGGTCCTAGTTATTATGACGTTGGCGCAGAGTTCAAAATGGACCTGAAAAGCACAAAAGCTCAACAAGGAATCCCACAGGCCACTCGTGATTTTTTCCAATTGCGAAAACAGTCTTCCAACCAAGCCGCCATTTCATTAATAAAAAGCATTCCAGGACCCCAAGACATTGAATTGGAACTGACAATGAAATTGTACAGACACAGTACAATTGGTGGAGTAGCTGTGGCAAAATTATTCATTTATGTTAGTGAATACGATTTTTAATTTTGCTACTTCTCCAAAAATTGGTACTTCAAAATTGTAAAAAAATAAAATACAGCAAAGCATTGTTACATTCGCTTTCTAAACAATATTAGCTGAAACACTATATGGTGTGGATTAAGAGATTTTACGCAGTCAAATCTGTACTATATAGTAATATGTATTATCTATGGACTTGTTGTAAAATGCCAACCATTAATGCTTGCTCATTATGTACATGCATGGCTGTACCAGTGTCCAAAGCTAGTAATAAATATTACACCGTTTTCCATACTAAATGTTTTTGCAAATGTAAACTTGATACTGTATATAGCCTTGGTATCAATGGTTTGAGGGGAAAAATAACGATCAACGACTCATCCCCCTCCCATGGATATGTGAGCATAACAAATTAATAACAATTAAGGTTGTGTAGGAGCGATGGATTAGACCAGAGTCGACAAGCTACGACGTGCAAGCTGAAAGCATTTGCATGCAGCTAACAGACTTCTTAGAATATGCATCAAGAGTTCATTGAATCAATTCGTTGACATCACTTTGTATGCTTATGATGATTATAATTGGATCCAAGGGGCCATTCAAAAATTATGTCACACCTAGGGGGGTGGGTGGGTTGTTTGTTTTTGTGACAATTGTGACCAAGGG